>JAIGNY010003319.1:367500-405070 GCA_020152595.1 Chiridota heheva
AGCCCGGGTTGGCCCTATCTTGGTTCAGTGCCCTGTCTTGGTTCAGTGCCCTGTCTTGGTACAGTGCCCTGTCTTGGTACAGTGCCTTGGTACAGTGCCCTGTCTTGGTACAGTGCCCTGTCTTGGTACAGTGCCCTGTCCAGTGCCCTGTCTTACAGTGCCCTGTCTTGGTACAGTGCCCTGTCTTGGTACAGTGCCCCTGTCAGTGCCCTGTCTTTGGTACAGTGCCTGTCTTGTCAGTGCCCTGTCTTGTACAGTGCCCTGTCTTGGTACAGTGCCCTGTCTTGGTACAGTGCCCTGTCTTGGTACAGTGCCCTGTCTTGGTACAGTGCCCTGTCTTGGTACAGTGCCCTGTCTTGGTACAGTGCCCTGTCTTGGTACAGTGCCCTGTCTTGGTACAGTGCCCTGTCTACAGTGGTACAGTGCCCTGTCTTGGTACAGTGCCCTGTCTTGGTACAGTGCCCTGTCTTGGTACAGTGCCCTGTCTTGGTCAGTGCCCTGTCTTGGCACAGTGCCCTACAGTGCCTGTCTTGGTACAGTGCCCTGTCTACAGTGCCCTGTCTTACAGTGCCCTGTCTACAGTGGTACAGTGCCCTGTCTTGGTACAGTGCCCTGTCTTGGTACAGTGCCCTGTCTTGGTACAGTGCCCTGTCTTGGTACAGTGCCCTGTCTGGTACAGTGGTACAGTGCCCTGTCCAGTGTCTTGGTACAGTGCCCTGTCTTGGTACAGTGCCCTGTCTTGGTACAGTGCCCTGTCTTACAGTGTGTCTTGGTACAGTGCCCTGTCTTGGTACAGTGCCCTGTTGGTACAGTGCCCTGTCTTGGTACAGTGCCCTGTCTTGGTACAGTGCCCTGTCTTCTTGGTCTTACAGTGCCCTGTCTTGGTACAGTGCCCTGTCTTGGTACAGTGCCCTGTCTTGGTACAGTGCCCTGTCTTGGTACAGTGCCCTGTCTTGGTACAGTGCCCTGTCTTGTACAGTGCCCTGTCTTGGTACAGTGCCCTGTCTGGTACAGTGCCCTGTCTTGGTACAGTGCCCTGTCTTGGTACAGTGCCCTGTCTTGGTACAGTGCCCTGTCTTGGTACAGTGCCCTGTCTTGGACAGTTCCTGTCTTGGTACAGTTTAAGGGTTTAGACCCCTTACCATGGATTGCTATATTAGCAATTCTATGGTTTAAACTTATTTTTTGTTTTATTCTTTTTCTTTTTATCTCCATTTATATGTGAATTCGTCGGTTTTGTTTGATCAACCAACCCCCACAAAGATTCAATGTAATACTGTTGACATACCCATTGTTTATCGTCTGTTGATAATTGTATTTATTGTTGTACTAAAATTCCATAAATAAAATTAAGATAGCTACTTTTAATACCCGTGGAATTAGGAACTGTAAGAAAAGGAGGAAATATTTTACTTTTTTGAATCACCATTTTTTTGATATTATTTTCCTCCAGGAAACACATTCTTTAATAATTGATGAACTTGTTGGAGTAACGAATGGGGAGGGGAAATCATTTATGCTCACGGTACAAACGATAGCAGGGGTATTGCAGATTAAGCATTCAATCAATGTTAATATTATCAATATTATTTTAGATGACAATGGCCGGTTTTTTTATTGTTAATTGTTATATTCATAATGACCCCCATCTTTTAATTAACGTTTATGCACCAAACATTGACAACCCTAATTTTTCCATGAAATCGGTAACCTTATAAGCAAGCAGGATAATATTAATATTATATGGAGTGGGGATTTTAACTTTGTTTTTGATACCGAGCTTGATAATAGAGGGGGAAATCGTGTGAATAACTTTTACGCTAGAAATTCCGTTCTTGACCTTATTTGCAAATTTGATCTGATTGATGTTTGGAGGGAAAGAAATCCAGACTCTAGTAATTGCACCTGGCATTCCACTATCGATTCTACCATTCATTGCAGGCTTGACTGGTTTTTATTTTAGAAGCACTTGTTAAACCTTGTAGATAATGTATTCATAATCTCTCTTTAGTTCTGATCATGACATTGTTGGCCTTGAATCTAATGATCGTGGCCCAGGTTTATGGAAGTTTGCCGCCTATTTACTTAAAGATAATGTGTACGTAAACCTTATTAACGAAACCATTTCCAATATTTTAAGCTGTCATTCACATTTGAACCCTTCTCATTTGTTGGATTATATTAAAATGCAAATCCGTTCTGTTACTATTGTTCATTCTTAGCGTAAAGGCACGTGAAAGATTGGTCTATAAACGTGATCCATACGTCGTATCTCTTATTATGAACAACTTTGCTCCTTCAGTCCTTGCAGGCCACCTGTGACAACTGTAACATTCTTAAGAATCTTAAGACTGAGCTTGATGTAATCTACGATTACAAATTGCAAGGTATCTTTATTCGTTCTAGGGCAACTTGGCTCGAGGCAGGGGAAAAGAACACTCGTTATTTCTTAAATCTTGAACGTAGGAATAGGGCCACTAATTTTATTACTATACTTATTGATAATAAAGGTGCTACCATTGCTGACAGACAAAATATTGTTAAAGGAGGTGGAACATATCTATCGTACCCTTTACCTGATCATTCTATTAAGCACCCTTCTAATTTTTTCGCCCACTTAAAAACTTATAATTGTATTTCAAATAACGACGCCCTCACTGCAGAAGGTGTATTAACCCTATCTAAGTGCAGTGATGCTTTTTTTTCTATGGCTTCAAATACATCTCCCGGAACTGATGGCCTTTCATCAGACTATCTACAATTTTTTTTGGGAAAACGTGGGTTCTTTAGTTGTAAGGTCCCTTAATTTTGCCTATAACAAAGATCAATTGTTCCCCCTACAAAGTCAGGCTGTTATTTTGTTAATCCCTAAACCCGGCAAAGACTCTTGCATTTTGGAACATTGGAGACCCATTGCCCTTTTAAATATTGATTATGAAATTGCAGCTAAATGTTTATCTAGTTGTTTAAAGAATATTTTACAAAATTGTATAAGCCCAGAACAAATAGGATTTTCGAAAGGCAGGTACATTGGAGAAAATGTACGCTTAGTACAGTAGTATTAGATATGATTGATCATTGTATGCATAATTCAGTACCTGTTTTTTCTTCTTTTTTTTCTAGATTTTGAAAAAGCCTTTGATTCGTTAAGTCATTCCTTTATACTGTTATAGATAAGGTTCTTTCCTATTTAAACTTTGGACAAAGTTTCAGACATTGGGTAAGTACACTTTATTCTGATGTAATTCATGTGTAATTAACAATGGGTATTGTCCAAATTATTTCTCTATTTTGCGTGGAGTGCGACAAGGTTTCCCCTTAGTCCCTACTTATATATCAGGTGTTCAGAAATCTTATGTCTTCGTATAAAATGTAATTATAATATCAAAGGTTTTGTTATAGGGGATACTGAACTTAAAATCACACAATACGCTGATGATACGGTTTTATTTACAGATGGCTTTAGCTCATCGGTTGACAATTTAATTTCTGTACTAAATGATTATCAATAAATTTCTGGTCTCGTTATTAATTTTGAAAAGTCTCTTCTTTTTTCTGTTGGTCATTATATTGATTCGTCCCTGATTTGTTTCAAGACTGTATATTTAATATCTCACAAGGTCCCATTCAGTACCTTGTTATTTTTTTTTCACACACCCTAAAGACAATTTTTTCATTTAAATTATCTCCTCAAATTGTCTCGACTCAAGAATGCCCTGAATTTATGGTTTATGCGTGATCTCACGCCGATAGGTATAATCACCATTATCTGATTATAAAAAACATTTGCTTTGTCCAAACTTATTTATCTCTTCACGGTTTTACCCACTCCTCCTCAAGACTTTCTTAATGATTTATAATTGTTTTATTTAATTTTATTTGGAGTAACAAAAGACATAAAATGAAACGCTCTGCTCTTATTAATGATTTAAATGGTGGTGGATTGAGAATGTTTCATATAGTGTCTTTTATCAAAAGTCTTAAGTGCTCTTGGGTTCGCCGTTTTTGTAGTCATAATTGGAAATAGTTTTTTGATATTGCTTTAAGGAAATATGGTGGTTCTTTTATTTTCAAATGCAATATGCAGCATGGTGATCTTTCTGACATTTGCAATGTTTTTGTAAAACAAGTTTGCGAGGCATGGTTTATCTATATTTCAATGTACCTAATGTGGATTTTCATAATTAGATTGTTTAAAATAAATTAGTGAAAACTGAACATAGGACTTTTTTCAAGTTCATACTTTCTTTAACCATGATGGTTCTACCAAAGATTATCATACCTTTGTGAGCGAGTTTAATTTAGCTGCTTTCCCATTCACAACATATTTTGGTATTTCATCCTCCATGCCCTCAACTTGGAAGGCTTATTTACATACCAATGGCACCACTTCTGTAAGTTTAAATCGTAATGAGTCACGGTTGTTGTTATTTAATTCAAAACCTGCCGCCATTATTTTTTGCTTCAGAAACATGTATGCATACCTATTTGTGTTAGGAAATGGGAATTCTCTTGCGAACTCAATTGGAAGAAAATTTTCTTGCTCCCTTTCAAGTCAGTTAAACATTCCATTATTATTATCATCGTCATCGTCGGTGGTGGTGGTGGCGGTGGCGGCGGCGGTGGCTGCTGCTGCTGTTGTTGTTGTTGTTATTATTATTGTTTGGGGAGGAGGGGGAAAATGCATATATTAAATTTTGTATTTTTATTGTTTTTTTTTAGCATTCTAAGAAGCCGCCCAAGCCCCCCCCCCCCTTCCCCCCTTCCCTACGATAAAAGCAGCATCGGGCTTGATAATAGTGGTGTAAGAATAGGAAAAGCATGGAACATTCTGAAAGTTGCATCATCATTTTAACAATTCAATCAATGGAAATTAAAGTTTTCAATCTGATAATTGTGGTGAAAATTTGTAGAATTTGAAAAACATTCCCTCAGTTTTTCAAAAATTGCACTAAGTCAGAATGTTTCACTCCCTTTTTTGAATATGTCTCAACTTTTGGAATATTTTACTCAACATTCTGAATATTTTGCTCAATTATCCGAAAAAGGTCACCACAGGAAAGTCAGGTAAAAAAATATTGGAGTCGCAAAGGGGGTGCCGGTTTGGGTTGCATTGGGGTAAGGGTATACATGCCCACTCAAATTTCTTTGTGCCCCCAGGTCTGCCAAATGAAATATTTGTTTACCTAAACTTGTTGTATATTTGACGAAGTTGATCAACTGTAGTGCAGATAACTTGTAAGTGAGCCTAAGATAGCACGGATCTAATTTTTCCCCCATTGAAACCTATGATAAAACCTTTAAGTTCGGGTTCTTACCAGAACAGAAAGAAGAATTGTCGCGGACTTTCTCGACGTTTTCTGAAAAGTATCCGTCTAATGTTTTTTGGATGATGGCACTTTTAATTGGGGTTCACCTGAGATTTTGGCTCTTTGTGAGGATGCAGTGAATCGGCAGATACATGGTGTTGTGCACCCTAACCGAATGACACAAATTAAAAATAGTTCCCCATGAAACTTTCTAGAGCAGATCTTGTCAATATTGGACATGCATAGTCAATACCTGCCCTTTCTATACCATCCCCAAAGTTTCAACCTCTACGCTTCCTGTTTCATGAAATGGAACATCCCCAACATATTCTATATTAGACCTTTCTCGTGCAGGTTCTCATTTTGGGCTTACGTAGTCAGGTAGTGGTGGCTTATTAGTTCTGTGCTACCGTATGTCAGTATGTGTATATGTATTACTGTATTATAATATGTGTCAGTAATTACTGACCATAGCCGTAATATGTATTACCGTGTTATAATACATGTCAGTAGTTACTGACCATAATTTTATCATTATTCACAGTAGTTACTGATAATGCGATTTAAATCGAGTGATCTTTCTATACATGCCTGAAAACTTCTTATTTTAATAAAATTTCATCATTAATTACATGTAAAACTTCAAATATCTGTCTTGAGTGGATTTTACTCTGCTACAATGAAGACTATGAAACACAATGTATACAAGAAAAGTAAAACTTACGGTCGAACTTACGGAGTCAGGGACAGAATGCCGTGTATACAAAAATTAGGCCAAAATGATACTTTTGAGAAGTCTGAACGTTTTATTGAGCCAAATGGTTCAAAATATTCCATAATATAGATTTCAAGTAATATTTCAAATAAATATTAGACTATCCGGCATATTTATACATAAAAATACGTGTCACATAAAATCAATGAAATGCATTTCATTATCAGAACATTCTGAAGTTTAATTCGTAAGTATGACTTATTTTAAAAGCAGCAATAAACACAATAAACATTTATATTTGCATAATACCATCTGTTAACACACACGAGCACGAGAAAACATTAAAATCAAAAATTGTGTACATAACCTATCTAAAACACCTCTTGTAGCAGTGTAGAGGGGAATGTAAAACTATTACTGTAACATCTTTTCATAAATTATGAACCTATTTATGCAGATTATTTAACCTATTAATGCAAATTTGTCAAAATTATTGTGGAAGACACCACCATTTACTATGACAAACCTTTGCTCTAAAAAGCTATTATCATTAACAATATACTGCAGGATGTTAATGTTATGTTTGAGAAAAACAAACAAAAAAACTTTTGAAAATTCTATGTTCCTGCTTAAAAAGGACAGTTCTCGGGACAGCAGGAATCTCGACCCCTGAATATATGTGGGAATAAAATATTGTAGTCCCTTTGATACCTCCTACACTACATGCTCCCCTCTTGATATTTGGGGGCCTGGTGGAGCCCACCAGGGGTTCTCATATGATAAACTCATATTAAGGGTTAGGGGTTATAAGTTTTTGGAACGGGACAAAATTTGGTGGTTTTTGCATCTGTCCGTGTGTGTGTGTGTGTGTGTGTGTGCAATATATAACTGCATAAAGAATAAAAGTCTGTAGTGCAGACCTGTATGGATAGCTGAGAAAATAGTTCTTATTTTAACGAGAAAGAGCTTTACATTTGAACAAGGTATTCTTTAGAAGATTTCTTAATTTTTTTAATTCTATAATATGACATAAGGATTATGTTTTCAATTTCTGCAACTGAAAATCAGTATGGAGATTCAAAGCCTCATGGTTGTGTTAAACTTATTTCCATTCAGCCAAAGCTGGTGAAGGATCGAAAGAAAATAAGTAATCATAAAGAAACTCGTAGATTTTCCATTAATAAAATCACAAAAATGTGCATGATTTATCATAATAAGGCCTTAGCATCCAAACTGCTGTAAAATGGTTAAGTTTTAACCCTTTTCGTTGATATTATGGTTATACATACTATTACCTGAAAATTGACCATAACAAGCAAGAAAATCGAAGAAAATTGCCAGAAAATGATAGAAATTTCTGAAAATCGAAAAAATTGCCCGAAAAAAGGAAGGAAATTGCCCGAGAATTGACAAAAAGTTTATTTTTCATATAATTGCCCGAGAACGAAGAAAATTTCCCGAAAATTGAAGAAAATATATTATTAAAGACTAAAAAGCTCGTACAATGCAATATAGAATTTTGTGCATGGAGAGTGGCGGGGCATAGCTTTTTTTTTTACATACTATCTGGGAGGCAAATTCCCCCACTCCACTTTTGCCTCAGGAAAATATCCCGATGAAAGGAATGTATTAAGGTAATACTGAATAGATTAAGATCGTCAACTCAATAGCCAACATTGAGTAACAGGTTCGGGAAATCTTCTTCAATTTTCTGAAAATTTCACTTTTTTCTGGAAATTTTCTTCATTTAGCGGTTTGGGAAAAATGTCCTTAAAATTTCTTTATTTTCTTTTCATTTGAGGTAAATTTTCGGAAAAGTTCCTTTAATTTCTGGAAGTATTTTTTCTTTCAATTTTTGATTTTGTTATGGTTCTGATGCGATAACATCAGGAACCTATGCGGTCATGATGTCGTGTGTGTGTGTGTACGTACGTATGTACGTATGTATGTATATATGTGTGTATGTATTTATGTATGTATGTATGTATGTATGTATGTATGCATGCATGCATGCATGTATGTATGTATGTATGTATGTATGTATGTATGTATGTATGTATGTATGTATACATGTATGCATGTATGTATGCATGATGTATGTATGTATTTAAGTGTGTATGTATTTGTGTATGTCTGTGTGTGTATGTATGTATGTATGCATGCATGCATGCATCATGCATGTATGTATGTATGTATGTATGTATGTATGTATGCATGCATGCATGTATGTATGTATGTATGTATGTGTGTGTGTGTAAGGGTGTGTGTGTGTGTGTGTGTGTATTTGGCCTGTATTTTGAGCATGAGCTTTTCTCTAGAAGCCTTGCTCAGATGAAATGGCTAGGGGAGGGGATATGGAGTTACATATTTTATTCCTCAAAGGTTATTCCATTAAAACTTGAATCTTTAAGGAATTAATCTAATTGTTATGTTTTCGTGGGAGAGTGAGTCCAAATATTGCCTTAGATATGTTCCCACCAACCAGCCTCCAACCCCCAACCACCCCCACCAAGATTCCATTTATAACATAGTTTTTTTATCATCATGACCTTACGAGCTCACACCTTCCCATCCCCGCCCCCGTAGAGATGTAGAATGTTGGATATAATTGTATATATCACAGTAATGCCTGACCCACCTAGATATCAGAATTATGTCCTCCCAACCGCCATGACCGCCGACTTGGCATGATGACAAATATCATACTTAGGCACTTAGTCAGGCAGAGATTGAAAATGTCGGATATACTGTTTAAATCAGAGATATATCTCAATCATGCCCGAATCGTCTAGATATCAGAGTACGGGTCGGGCAACTGGGACAGTATGAAAGACCGCCCACTCATATCGGCCATTTAAAGTTTGGGCAGAAAAAATTAGAAAACAATTCCAGGGCTTTCTCTCCCTGGAAAAAACGTTTGGCCGAATTGTTCTAAATTTTAAAGGAAAATTTCCCCAGGCCCTCAACTTGTTTAGAAATGGTACAAACTGATAAACACTTATCTGAGTAGATTGTAACGTTAAAATTAAAATTTTCATCTTTTCATTAATTATGTTGTGGAACTATGTCTGTTTGTGTAGATTTGGGGGCAAAAAAAATAAAAAATCCTCAGACCAAGGCTTCACCCATGAACCCTTGAACATTTTTGTCTGAAGTTTCTCAATTTTCAGGGAAGTAGATTTAATATGAGAATGTAGAATTGCCTTGTTATCAACAATTACATTTTCTGAACTTTCTTAGTTCTGCAGTTTGTGTTTATTTTCAGCCATTTTGGGGCATCAAAGACAATAAATCTTCAGAACTTCCTTGGGCTTCACCCCTATACCCCTCCCAAGCACCTTATGTCGGACTTCTTTCCCTGGATCGTATATCCTTGCTTTGCCGCGGGACCCAACGATTTTTCCTTTACATTTTGGAACTTTGTGTTTATTTTAAGCCATTTTGGTGCATCAAACAGTCAAAAACGAGAAATCTTCAGTCCAAGGCTTCACACATAAACTCCTGCAAAATTGTGCCCAAATTTGTACGGGAAGTATATCCGCTGGCTGTTTACCCTACATACTGACATAATGCTTATCTGAGTAAATTTAAAATCATCTTCATATTCTCACTTAAACTGCCCGAGCTTTGTCAGTTTGTGTTGATTTTAAGCCATTTTGGAAATCTTCAGACCAGGGCTTCGCCCATAAACCCCACAATCTCCCCACATTTTCCTCAATTTTCAGGGGAAATTTCTGTTCTGCCGTTTAGAAATGGTAACCTAGATTTTAACATGAGAATTTTAAATTGTCTCTTCAATTTTCGACCTTTGTGTTGGTTTTCAGCCATTTTGGAAATACCTATCCCACAAGTTATCGAAGTTAATCACGCCAAAAAAACCTTTGACAGTTTCTGCATAATACCATTTTAATGAACAAGTTAAACATAGCGGTGGAACTCGATGAGCATATTAGGATGCGTCAGGGGTGTAGAAAGCTTTTGAAAAGTGGGGGCACGATTTCTTAGGGTGCACTTTTCAAGTCATATGTTCCTTATTTCAATCTGTAGATAAAATTAAGTGATCCCAAAACAACAAAGTAAAGTAAAAGGGGCACTTTATTTTTAGAAAGGGACACTTTTCCAATGGGGGACACATTCATCCCGTACATGAGACTGGCAAAAGTCGCCAGTTTCATATTATTGGGTCTGTCGGTAATTGAGGGGCACTTTTCATTTTCAAAAGGGGCATTTTTGTAATTTTTCGGAAAAGTGGGGGACGTGCCTCCTCCCATCCCCCGTTCACACACCTAAGGGATAAGGTAGTCCTCATTAACACAGATACAAAGTGCATCACAAAGATGACTAAACACTAATCTATCAAATGAAATTTTCGTTTTTCAAATAAATAAAAACAATCTTCCTTCATTTTAGACTGATTTTTAGCATCCAAAATCAGAAACACATTTTAAATATGTTTCTAAATCAATTAACATTTTTAAACTTTTCAAGATTTTTACATTCAATTTCTCGACCCTTTAAAATATGTTCGCGATTCGTGCGATAACTTTAATGATATAACAGAAAATTTATCTAATTTTTTGTATTTTTCAAGTACGGTCATTTTTCAACTTCCCGTGAAGTATAGGCCTATATCATTTTTATTTCTGTTCAAGTGCTAAAGCTTTTTGAAAAAATTGAAACATTTTTCCTAATCTTATAGAAAATATGTTAAAGGGAAAATTCCCGGATCATATTCAAAGAAATAACGATTTCTTGGATTTCATAAACCGCCAAAACATATTGTTGCCCTGCCCAAGGTTATATACACAGCGGCAATATTCATCATAACTCTCACAAGTCAGAAGCAAGGTCCCATGAATAAAACCTGTTGCTAAATATAAGATGTACGGACACCTTCGACCGATCTCGATTGAAAAAGACACTACAAAAATTAAATTAGAATAGTATGGATATTCGAATTGTTGTCAAAAAATCTCTTGCAAAAGAAAGTGAAGAGGGTGAGCCTTTAGGAGAAGCAGTGGCGGCGCTATGTGAGTATCCATAGATCACTTTACCCCCAACCTGCCCCCTTCTTAGAAATATGTGTAAAGTGACATATTTTGTCCGATTAATAGGTTTTTGCCTCCCCCCATGAGAGAAATTTGCCCCTCTTCCCCCACCCCCTCCCATCCATGACCAAAATCCTGGTGCCGCCACCCGGGAAAAGCGAATGTGAAACTTCCCGACAAGTGGGAAAAAATGGTGCCAGTGTCTCACGCGGGGTGTCTCATCAGAGGCAGAAAATCTAGTTCACGATCACGGTAAGAAGCATAATGCATGATTTACCATTTAGACATAATCAATAATCATCAGTGGCGCCGTGGGGAACGTGCCCCATGTCCGAAATGTCGCAAATTGTATTTTGTCCCAAATGGCTGTTTTAGACCTTTTTAATGTGGGGGTAGGGGTAGTCTGTATCATTGCAAAATCATATGCTGCTATATTAGATCGTTCGTAATCATCCTACTTTAGTTTAAAAAGCAGTGTATTGCACATATTCAGAGCCTTTTGGGGTATCTAAAACTTAAAAATGCGAGGTTTCCCTGGGGCTTCGCCCCCAGGACTCCCACCGGGGCTTTGTTCCGCCTAAGGCGGTACCTTGACCCCATACCGAAAAGGTTTGTGCCCCTAATATAAACCCCTGGCGGTGCCACTGATAATTATGGACGTAGATCTTGGGAAATGTGGGTATTCATACCCTACTTCTTGGCGAACCTCTAACACGTAGCGTGTTTCATACAATAAAATTGAAAGAAAAAAAGTTGGGGTCAAAATGGAACATAATCCGGCGCTTCTAATTTAAAAGGATGATATGAACTTACGGATAGTGAGGTTTCTAAGACTTTACCCTTCTTTCATATCAACGTTACTTTTTGTTTTAAAGGTTGGCTTTTAGTAGATCGTTGAGACATTTATCAATTCGATCTTTTCTTATCACGCCCAAATTGCTTTATTTTGAAAAAGCCACCCCCCCCCCACCTCCTCCATTTGAACCTTAACTCCTTTAAGGTAATTCGGGGCCCCTTATCATAGTCATTGTAAGGCCCCGGGGTCTTTTTCATACGGTGCCTCATTGGGACTGTTTGGGGCCTCCTATCATGTAATCATAAGGCTTCTTAATTGTCTTCTTGCTGCTAGTGCTTTATCGAGGCCAGGGCCTTTCTGGTCGGGGCCGGCGTTGCAGCCAGGGGCGTAACTTGACTTCGAACCCAGAAGGGGGTGTAAGTCAAATTTGTCTGTGCCCTACTTATTAAAAAACGAAATACATGTGTCTATACAATCACACAATATAGAACAGTTTGGAACAGATCACCTCCCACCCCACCTCTCCCCACCACCACCGCCAATCCTGTCGCCAGACATTTTACTGCGAAACACCGTGTGCCCATTTACGGGCCCTGGCGAGGTCTATAGGGGTGAAGCCTTGGTTGGGGTCCAGAGGACGAAGCCAGGGGAGCTCCTAAGCAATGCATCAGTAGAGAAGAAGTTTCTCTGCAAATTGGTTGGAGAGATTTTCTAGGTTAATTTATTGTAAAAGAAGGAAAAGAGACGTTTTGCTTTACCTGCCAAAAAGCTGAAGTACTTATCCAGAAGTCAGGGGTGTAGAAAGCTTTCGAAAATTAGGGGCACGACCTTTTATGAGGAACTTCCCAAAGTCATATTCATATGCCCGCCACATGTCTGTAAATAATAAACTAAAGTAAAAGGGGCACTTCATTTTTAGGAAGGGGCAATTTTCCAATGGGAAGCCATTTTCCCGTAAATGGGACTGATAAAAGTTACCAGTTTCTTACAATTGGATCAGTTATTAAGGGGCATTTAATTTTGAAAGGGGCACTTTTGTAATATTCTTATTTTTTAGGTGTGCTCAAATTCCACCACTTCTTGCACCTTTGACAGTAATTAAAGGGCACTTTTCAATTTCAGATAGGGCACTTTTGTCATTTTTCGTAAAAGCTGGGGCCACGTTCCCCCAATGCCCCACGGTTCCCAAAACTATGCCAGTAGGGGTTAATTCCTCCATTGGTTAATGTGTATTTCCAGGGTCCATTGAGATAAAGTGTATTTTCTTGGGCACTTTGGGTGGTTAAATCTTCATTGGGCTCGCTGGGTGCTTGTGGTTTAATTCTCATTGGGCTCACTGGGTGATTGGGGTTTCATCCTTATTGTGCGCATTGGATGTTTGGGGGCCCTCATTGGGTGTACTAGGTACTTCTATTAAGTTAACGTGTATTTCTATGGTCCATTGACATAACGTATATTTTCTTGGACACTCTGGGTGCTTGGGGTTTAATCATAATTGGGCACACTCTGAGTGCTTGGGGTTTAATCATCATTGATTTCCCCTAAAGCTATAAAGCTGTCGTACAATGTTTTCGAAATACGTCAATCGAAAAGTGCCCCTAATATCCTGTGTACCCCCCCCCTCCCCCCTCATTAGATTCACATATCTTCCGCCACCCCTGCCTACCAGGGCTTTGCCCATGGACTTCACAATTTCACATGATTTTTCTCAATTTGTATAGGAAATTTATTTCTACTCTGCTGCTCTGCCTACTTAGCAGTGTCAACCCTAATATACGAGTAGATTTTAGCATGAGATTTTAGAATTGTCTTCTTCTCATCAAGTATACATTGTGAAACTTTGTGTTGATTTTAAGCCAGTTTAGGGTATCAAAAACAAAAAATCTTTAGACCAGAGCTTCACCCATGAACCCCACAATTTTGCCCGAATTGTCTCCCTTTTCAGGGAAAATTCGCAGGCTCATGCCTGTTTATAAACGGCAGTAGCGTATCTATATAAGGGTGCTAAGGAGGTGGGGGGGGGGGGGGGGGGACATAGTAACTTCCGTAGGCCCCTTCCCCATGTTTTTATATATCTTATTAAAACCATAAATATAATTCAGTGAAATATCAAATGAAACAGAAATTATAGATTTTGGCATTTTGTATTCGTGTCGACTGAATTATCGTTAATTTCATATCAAAAATCCTCAGTTTTTGATTGAAAATTGGAGAATTTTGGACCAAAATTCTCCAATTTTCAATCAAAAATCGTTCAATTTTGCATTTCAAAATCAGCTTCAAGTTTTTGCCACAACTCCATTCCTATTTTTACCCATACCATAGTATCAAGGATAAGGTGACACGCTAGCCAGCTGACCGGCCTTTGTACATGTCGTAAATATGGTAAACTCCCACATTTAAATGACTGAGATCCTGATGGGAGTTATGATTACATAACGTTACACATGCCGCCATTTTGGAAAGTAATGACCTAGGGTGGTCTCTAAGTGGCAAGTCCCGTTGACTGAAGAACAGATCTTGAAATGTGATCAAAAATCTCAACTTTTTAGTCAAAAATCTTCACTTTTGGACTACAAATCTTAAATTCTTTGGCCAAAAGTTACAATCAACTATAAAATCGTGTGGCTTTAAGTCGTGTGGCTTTCAGTCGTGTGGCTTTCAGTCGTGTGGCTTTAAGTCGTGTGGCTTTAAAGTACCTGGACCATGCGCGCCCTCCAAGGACCATACGCGCCCTCCAAGGACCCTACGCGCCCTCCGAGGACCCTACGCGCCCTCCAAGGACCATACGTGCGCTGCCCTAAGCCCAACGCGCGCTCCCCTAGACCCTACGCGCGATCTTCTGGACCGAACGCGCGCTTCCCTGGACCCTACGCGCTCCCTTGGCCATTACGCTTGCAGCCCTAGACCCTACGCCCGTTACCCTGGACCCTCCGTGTTTCCATGGACCTTACGCGCGCTTCCCTGAACCCAACGCGCACCCCCATGGACACTACGCGCTCTTTCCTGGACCCTGCGCGCGCACCCCTAAATCATACGCACGTTTCCCCTGGACACTACGTGTGCTCACACATGATCCCATGTACCCTACGCGTTCCCATGGACCCTACGTGTGCTCCCTTGAGCATACGTGCGCTCCACAAATTCTACGCGCGCTTCACAAATCCCATGCGCGCGCTCCCATATACCCAATGCACGCACATACCTAACGAACGCACTCCCACAGGCCCAACGTCGCCACCGCCACTGCCACCGTTACTGCCACCGCCACCCCCACTGCCACCTCCACCGCCACCGCCACTCCCACCGCCAAGGCCACCGCCACTCTCACCGCCACCACCACTCCCAGAGGCCCAACGTCGCCACCGACACCACCACCGCCAGGAGCCACGGTGGTTCCTTGCGGTGGTTCCTTGCGGTGGTTCCTTGCGGTGGTTCCTTGCGGTGGTTCCTTGCGGTGGTTCCTTGCGGTGGTTCCGGTGGTTCCTTGCGGTGGTTTCTTGCGGTGGTTTCTTGCGGTGGTTTCTTGCGGTGGTTTCTTGCGGTGGTTTCTTGCGGTGGTTTCTTGCGGTGGTTTCTTGCGGTGGTTTCTTGCGGTGGTTTCTTGCGGTGGTTCCTTGCGGTGGTTCCTTGCGGTGGTTCCTTGCGGTGGTTCCTTGCGGTGGTTCCTTGCGGTGGTTCCTTGCGGTGGTTCCTTGCGGTGGTTCCGGTGGTTCCTTGCGGTGGTTCCTTGCGGTGGTTCCTTGCGGTGGTTCCTTGCGGTGGTTCCTTGCGGTGGTTCCTTGCGGTGGTTCCTTGCGGTGGTTCCTTGCGGTGGTTCCTTGCGGTGGTTCCTTGCGGTGGTTCCTTGCGGTGGTTCCTTGCGGTGGTTCCTTGCGGTGGTTCCTTGCGGTGGTTCCTTGCGGTGGTTCCTTGCGGTGGTTCCTTGCGGTGGTTCCTTGCGGTGGTTCCTTGCGGTGGTTCCTTGCGGTGGTTCCTTGCGGTGGTTCCTTGCGGTGGTTCCTTGCGGTGGTTCCTTGCGGTGGTTCCTTGCGGTGGTTCCTTGCGGTGGTTCCTTGCGGTGGTTCCTTGCGGTGGTTCCTTGCGGTGGTTCCTTGCGGTGGTTCCTTGCGGTGGTTCCTTGCGGTGGTTCCTTGCGGTGGTTCCTTGAGGCTGCTCAAATCTTTTGAATCCAGCTACAATGAACAGGATTTGAAACAACAACTTTGCATTCATTAGAAATTTCCAAATTTTGAAATTCAAGGTGTTTTAAGATCTTTTGGTAAATATAAAAATTATACCTGTTCATACCTTAAAATAAACTGAGCCTAAGAGAGAACAAAAGAGACAAGCTATGCCATCTCAATAGCATATATCCCATCCAAAACCATGTCCCACATGACAACCCACGCTATGTCGCATACGTGTACGCCAAACCCAGTATCATGTACATTTCACCCTACTCCATGTGACATTCCACCCTGTGTCTAATGTGACATTTCACCCTTTGTCCCATATGGCATTCCACTTTATATGTCCCGTATGATATCCCACCCTATGTCGTATTTTCAATTCCATCTTCTTTATCCAATATTTTCCATCGCAGCATACGACCCATATGCTCCATGTGACATTTTAACTTATGTACCATATGCCATCCATGTCATACACGCACTATCCCGTTTATGTCACCCCACGCCTCTTATGCCAACCCACCTCATGTTCCACATAATATCCCACCCTTTCTCTTTTAACCAATCCCATCCTCTATCCAATATTTTCTATCTACCATATATGTTCAACATACCATCGTTCCAGTATGCTTCACATGGCATTTTAACCTTTGTACCATATGCCATCCACCTCATATGCTATTCCATACTATGCGCCATAAACCATACCACCTTTGTCTCACACGCCACCCCAAAACTATTTCCCATACGACAGCCAACACGTTCGCCATTACACCCACTATTCCATCCCACCCTGTGCCACGTTATACTCCACCATATTTCGTATGCGCAATCCAACCCTCTATCCATTATCATGCCACCCCACCTATGATTCGCATGCTACCCAACATTATGATTCACATGTCATCCCACCTATGATCCACATGCCACCCAACATTATGATCCACATGTCATCCCACCTATGACCCACATGCTACCCAACATTATGATCCACATGTCATCCCACCTATGATCCACATGCCACCCAACATTATGATCCACATATCATCCTACCTATGATTCACATGCCACCCAACATTATGATCCACATATCATCTCACCTATGACCCACATGTCACCCAACATTATGATCCACATGTCACCCCACCTATGACCCACATGCCACCCAACATTATGATCCACATGTCATTCCACCTATGACCCACATGCCACCCAACATTATGATCCACATGTCATCCCACCTATGACCCACATGCCTCCCAACATTATGATCTACATGCCACCCAACCTATGATCCGCATGCCACCCAACATTATGATCCACATGTCATTCCACCTATGACCCACATGCCACCCAACATTATGATCCACATGTCATCTCACCTATGACCCACATGCCACCCAACATTATGATCCACATGCCACCCCACCTATGACCCACATGCCACCCAACATTATGATCCACATGTCATCCCACCTATGATCCACATGCCACCCAACATTATGATCCACATGTCATCCCACCTATGACCCACATGCCACCCAACATTATGATCCACATGTCATCCCACCTATGACCCACATGCCACCCAACATTATGATCCACATGTCATCCCACCTATGATCCACATGCCACCCAACATTATGATCCACATGTCATCCCACCTATGACCCACATGCCACCCAACATTATGATCCACATGTCATCCCACCTATGACCCACATGCCACCCAACATTATGATCCACATGTCATCCCACCTCTAACACACATGCCTCCCAACATTATGATCTACATGCCACCCCATCTATGACTATGACCCACATGCCACCCACCTATGATCCACATGCCACCCAACATTATGATCCACATGATATCCCACCTATGATCCACATGCCACCCAACCTTATGACCCACATGCCACCCACCTATGACCCACATGCCACCCAACATTATAATCCACATGCCACCCCACCTATGATCCACATGCCACCCAACATTATGATCCACATGTCATCCCACCTATGACGCACATGCCACCCAACATTGTGATCCACATGTCATCCCACCTATGATCCACATGCCACCCAACAGTATAATCCACATCTCATCCCACCTATGACCCACATGCTACCCAACATTATGATCTACATGCCACCCCACCTATGACCCACATGCCACCCACCTATGACCCACATGCCACCCAACATTATGATCCACATGTCATCCCACCTATGACGCACAGGCACATTTTGAGTATTAGCATGTCGGGATCTACATTTTAACATGTGTTATAAAACAAATACCTTATTTAACTGTATATGGACAGATAGAGATGTTATATTCACCACAAAGCTTCTTAAATATTGAACAAAACTGTCGCGTAGGAACCGGGACCAGGGGCTAACCCCAAAGGTCTAACGAATTCATTTTGAAGAATCAGATTCAGATTCCATGGCATTTTCTTTCGGAAATCTTCAATTTTCGGGAAACCTCCTTCAATTTTCTATCATTTTTTGAAACGTTTTCTTCATTTTCGGGAATTTATTTTCAATTTTTGGAAAATTTCCTTCAATGTTCCTGAAATTTCCTTCATTTTCAGAATATCTTCTTCATTTTGGGAAAATTTGCCAATATTCTCGTGAAATTTGTTAAAATTTTCGGGAAAAATCTCCTTTCATGTTGGGGAAATTCTATTTGGGAAATTTTCATCAATTTTCGTAAAAATTTCTACATTTTCGTAATTTTTTTTTTTCATTTTCGTGAAATTTCTTTCAATTTTTGTGAAAGTTTCTCCATTTTTTGGAAATTTTACAAAAATGTCCGATCACACCCCCTCCCCCTCTCTTTATAAATAGTGATAAGAGACCCGGCGTACAGTTTTGCAGGTTTGTTGGGACAAAAATCAAATCCCTCCACCCCTCCCCCCCCCTTCCGTTAATTTCAAATATCTATATATATATAAACACTTTATATACACTAAACATCTCTTTTAAGTTATGCTCTCTCTCTTAAATGTCAGTCACTGAAAATCAAGACTTTTTTCTCCCGCTAAATTTTAATAAGGGGGGTATATACACTAAATATCTCTTTTAAGTTATGCTCTCTTTCTTAAATGTCAGTCACTGAAAATCAAGACTTTTTCTCCTGCTAAATTCTAATAAGGGGGGTATAATGGAGATTCAAAACGTTGTTGGAGGATTAGAAAACAATAAGTTAACTTGTTACTATGTCTCAATTTCTATAAAATTTGCGCAATTTATCATAATAAGGTCTGAAAATTTAAAATGCAGCAGTAAAATGGTCGCTTTTTTAACCGAATATGATACTTTTTTGTTGTTGCTATTTTCATAGTTGATATTGAAATATGACACTGTCCATAGATCTTAAATTAATACTTGTTTTTTTGTGGGCAGGTAGAGGCCTACCGAAACAGTCGGGTAGTAATTCGAAGGGCTCACATCTTTAAAATTAAAAGATTTTAAATTGAATTTTTATTAAATTTGATGCATGTTCCCATAATGCACCCTACTTCTCATATACTTTTACTGTGCAATATAGACGAAAGGATTGCAGAAAATGTTACACGTTTTGACAATAAAAAAAATACACCAGTGCCTATTTTTCAGAGGGGCGATCCACACTGCCCCTCTTCTCTATGCTTTATATTTTGTTCACAAAAACATACTTTTGTAGTGGCGTGGTGGTTCATGTTTTACTGGGAAGAAAGATAATTTTGGCGCCCCCCCCCCCCTCCCCGAAAAAACTCATAAGAGTAAAACATTGAGCACATAGAAGTAAATTGGCATGAACAGTTTAAGAAATAAAATCAGTGTTTCGATTATAGGAACCGATCCGTCAAAGCTCTGGAAGGGGTCCAGGAGGCGAAACCTCCGAGAGCGCTGCTTTGGTAAAATTTTCCGAAAATTGAAGAATATTTCCCAAATATTAAAGAAAAATTTCGGAAAATTAAGGATATTTTCTGAAAATGAAAGAAATCTCCCAAAAATGAAGTAAATTTCCCCAAAATTGAAGAAAAACTTTCCAACAAATGCCGGAAATTGAAGAAAACATTCCGAAAATGATGGAAATTTTACGTAAATGGATCTAAGTTTCACGAAAATAAAAGAAATTTCCCGAAAACGAGGGAAATTTCCCGAAAACGAAGGAAATTTCACAAAAACGAACGAAATTTTACGGAAAATGAAGAAAACCTCCCAAAACTACTGTCGTCTGCTGTAGGCTAAGTTACATTTAATTAGACTTGCATACGTTTGCATGTTGTTATTATATCTAAGATAATATTTGCAAGATAATTATGCTGGAATCTTGCTGTGCCGTTAATTGCACTAATAGATGTGTGCGGGGAATAAAAAGACATTTTCTCGATTTCCATCTGATCTTGATCGACGTTCGAAGCGGGTTTCTGCTGTACAACGCAACGGCTTTCAACCCGGGCTTTCAGCCTATACACTAAAATTTGTAGCGAGCACTTTATATCAGGTATAGGCTTTGTCTGAGTATAAGGAACACTCAGATGACGTTAACGTGAAAGTTACTTTTTGTATACCGTGTGAAAATATAAATTACTTAAGGAAAATATCAAGAAAAATCGTAAGCGAGCAAAAAACTACAGTCAGTAAAATTCGCTGTACTGGTACTTAGCATGTAATTTGTTTGTTGTATACTAGTGATTTGACTGAGCTGTGTCAAGACGCGTGAAACGGTAAAAAGGAGTCCAGTTGAGTTAGAATTACGTGATAAAGTAAAGACAAATGTAGAAAATAGAAATTGCCATATGTCCATATAGGCATTTATAATCTAGTACAAATCATGATAATAGCTTAAATTCCTAAGCTTTTATCCGTCAAGCTCGGTTACAAATTAACCATTTTACAGCTTTTTGTTTTTTGTCGTGTTAATGTGCAAATCAATATGCAAATCTGTTTGATGTATGAACAGGCATACTGACAATTTTCTTATTAGAAACGTGTTTTTTAAATTTTATTATGCACCACAATTATTTGAATGGGTGATTCTGTTAAGTTTGTTTTTGTTTTTTGTACCCACGTCTACAGCCAACCAACATCTTGGAGAAGACAATCGCATATTTTCAAAGACTGAAATTTAAGGAACGATATACAACAACAAATATATATATATTTTTAATATTTCATACTTTAAATTTTGAATAAGTCAAAACAACCTCAAAGTTTGATTGACCCTTAGAACTAAATACAATGTTTCACCAAGTGCTAATTTGAAGAAAAAGAGAAAACCTCTACAGCCTTTAGAAACAGGATGCCGCCGGTGGATAGGGGGGGGGGTGCACTGGAGCCCGGATTCAGTGTGCACCCAAATGTATACAGTACCTGAATATTTCTTTTGGCGACTTAAAAGTAAAACTTCCATAAAAAAAAAAAAAAACATAACCACAAAAGCAGAGAAATCGGCAAAAAAACGGTGACTTAAACTAAAAATATACACATATATATTTTTGCCCTTTGGAGATATGATGGGCCCTAAGTTTGTACCCCAAGGCCTCGCGATTATCTCATTTTCGGGAAATGTCGGGAAAATTTCTTTACATTTTCAGAGATTTTCTTCAATTTTTTTGGATGGTGCATGGATAGAAAAAACAAAGTATTGCCATTGTGTCTTATTTTGTGTTGAAATCATGCCATTTATGAATGATGACATAATCTGCCCCATGTGCTAGAATATATATATTTGTTTAGAATGATTCTCTTTGAATTTTGTTTTCCAACAAATGCTTTGACATTCTAAAGGCTTGACTCATTAATATCATATACAAATACAAATTCATCAACTCATGCAAAGGAAAAAATATTTCTTACAAGTTAGAAAATTTGTAATAGATTTTAAAGAAATACATTAATATTTTAATCTGTACTGGGTAAATAACATCATTTATTAGAGGGCGTACGGACAAAATGAACGCTCCCATGTAAATTTTGTATTGACAAATTTAATGTTTTAGTAATTTAGAAAATGTATGCTAATTTGTGTTGTACGATGTTAAATTTCTTCTAATGACTTATAATTATTATTTCTATAATATTAAAAAAAAAAAAGCCAGATTTGATGTCTCCTTAAAGAAATAAACTTATAGAATTGCATAACAATTACATAACAATTTATAGAATTACGTAACAATTTTGTGTCAATGTCACAAATTAACATGAAAGTGCTATTTTCAAAATGATTCAAGAAGTGATTTGTTCAGATATGAATGTTCTTTATCAATCCATAAACATCATCTAAAGTGCCCGCCCTCTGTATTTTGCTTTTCAATACGAACGTGGGTTATTCCTACATAATACTGAGGACCAAATTATGCTTCTCGCCCAATCATACATCACACATCAACTTACAACAAATGAATTTAAGGTATATATATGGACAGGTAGCAAAAACATGAGCCTAAATGGTTCAATATAAACAACAAATGAATTTAGGGTATATGGACAGGTAGCAAACACATGAGCTTTAATGGTTCAATTTATATATATATATATATATACAACAAATGAATATATATATATATATATAGCTTTATATATATATATATATATATATATATATATATATATATATATATATATATATATATATATATATATATATATATATATATATATATATATATATATATATATATATATATATATATATATATATATATATATATATATATATATATATATATATATATACACATATATATATATATATATATATATATATATATATATATATATATATATATATATATATATATATATATATATATATATATATATATATATATATATATATATATATATATATATATATATATACTAAAAAGTAATTATGTCAAACAGCAATAAGTCACATCAACAGAAGTCAAAATTGACCATTTACAGCACGCATATTAAAACTTTAATATACCTAATCAGCTGATTAGCATAAATTTCGCGATATTTTGTGACCTCAGAATTAATAAGACAACTAGAAAATTAAAAATTTTGTGGACCAACTTCAAATAGGGGAAAGTTCCATTTTTTCCAAGAGGGGGCTAATGGAAAATATTGCGATGAAATCCATCCCATGCAGCCATGCAGGCTGCCAGGAGAATTAAAGGCTGTATAATTAGAGTGTTTAATGATTTGTCAATAACTTAAAATTATATTAAAATAGTTTGTCAAACTACTTTGAAAAAAACATATATATATATGAATAAACATGGTAAATCACTCTTTCTTAGAGTATGTGCTATAATAACAAATTCATTAAGGTTTAATTACCGTTTCTGAAGAGTTTGATTTTCCCCGGACAGGCAACAAGTTCCAAGACGTCTCCGAAGTGCCATGGTCAAATCCAGAATAACAAATATTATAAATTTCCCGCGCATTTGCTTTTCGTTGACATTTGATGCAAACATCGTGACCCTATGTAATCTTATTCAATAAGTTAAAGGGACACTAGACCGACAAGGGAGGACACAATTTTCCAGTGTTTAACAAATATTCAGCAAAACTCGGCTTTTTGGTCGTCGTGGAGAACTTTGAAACTGCTCTAATACCAAATTCATACGAAGTAGCTTTCTGAGATTCAGAATCAATATAATCAGATAATTATATCACCCTGGGAGATAAAATATGTGTAATGAATATTTGAAAATTTACCAAAAAGACGCCCTGACATATGGGTCTTAGTCCACCTTTAATTGTTCTTTCTTTCCAATTTTCGTGCATCTTTTGTCTGAAAGCCCATTTTAGGGATTAAACGAATCGGTTCGCTGCCCACCTACCCACTATTGCATTGGCTTTACCCAGCGTAGTACGGTAGCCGGGAAGGTTATAACCTTTAATACATCCCCATCTCCACATACCAGTCAGCGCACGCACGCTTACAAGAATTAGCTGTTATGCATGCAGCTTACAACTTTCCGTAATCCGGTCAAGGAATAATTTGAACAATTGATTCGAGATCCATGGACAGATGGACAGGAGCTAAGAAATATATGCTGTTGAAATCATCATTTTACAGCATTTTGAGTGTTTAGGCATTTTTTGAATAAATTATGCAAATATTTCCCCCAACCTGCCAACAGTGTACCCCAACACTGCTTTTCAAAAACTTAATGTATTTTGTTAAATTCCCCCTTGAATTATGACCAAATTTAATTGGTAGGGCCATGGATGCCATCCAAATAGGGCCAGGGACAAAACTAGAGAAGAGGGACATATGTGTGTTGCGCCCGTGGGTTATCTGCAGTAGTAAGTTGAGAAAAACGGGATTATACGCTTATGTAGCCTGTAAATGGCTCAGGCAGTCGACAGGTCAATCTGCTGGGAGAAACCGAAGAGCCTGACAGTTCGACATATTCATCTCACAAAAACGATTTAGATGAAGAAAACCAGGGCCGTAATCCCCGTGAGTCCCAGCCGGGGACATGCGTTTTGAATCATCCGATCAAGGACATCGTATGGACGTTATTTTTAACCGAATTAGATGAGATGAGATTAGGGCCTTAATTCTTATTTGAAAAGTGTGTGTGTGCGTGTGTGTGCATATGTGCGTATGCAACAATTAGTTTTGTGTCGCTTTTAACTCAAAAACTGTAATACACACAAGGACCACACTTGGTGGACGGGAACCCCTGCCCCATATTTTTTGTTTTGGGGTACAAAGATCAAAGGTCACAGGTCAAATGGGACAAGCTTTTGGTGATGGCTGTATCTTTTTAAGAAATTACTTGGTATCTTTTGCGGCATTTTAAACTCAAAAAGTACAAGACCTATACCAAACCTATGTTGGACCAAGATACCTTGGTACATGAATTTGTGTCACATAGATTCCGGGACCCCTATAATTATGGAATGGTACGTTTAATGTGAGCATGAGTGGTATCATACAGTAGGGTACACAATAAATGTACTTTAAATTCAGAAAGTGCAAGACCTTTACCAATCCTATCCTTATATCACATGATACATGAAGTTGTGTCCCGTAAACTCTGGTGTCCAAAGTTCAAAGAGCTAGTGACTCCTTTGACCATTTCCCGCATAGTTATTATTTTTAGCCACTTTAAATTCCGAAAGTGTTAAGACCTATACTTATCCTATGTTTGTACCATGGTACTGTGGTACATGAACTTGTAAACTCTGGGGTCAAAAGTCAAAGGTCAAATGGAAAACACGTTTTTGGTGATGGCTGTATCTTTTGAAGGAATTTTTTGGCATCTTTACAAAAATAAAAATGATTGGAGATCAAAAGTCATGGGTTAAAGGTCAAATAAGTGCTTCTTGTGCAAAAGTTTGCGGCATTTTAATCTAAAAGTGTACAAGACTTTTACCAACCTTATGTTGGATCATGATACATTGGTACATGAATTTGTGTTACATATATTCCGGGACCCCTATAATCATGGAATGATACGTTTAATGTGAGCATGAGTGGTATCATACAGTAGGGTACACGATAAATGTGAAACTTTTAGGGTCACGGGTCAGAAGTTAGAGGTCAAATGTGTGATTTTAGGGGGTAATTTTAAACTAATTGTACATTTTAGTGTCAATTTAAATTTTAAAAGTGCCGAAACCTATACCAATCCTATGTTTGTATCACATGGTACTCTGGGGTCAAAAGTTCAAAGGTCAAAGAGGTAGTGAACCCTTTTAACCATTTCCCCCATAGTTATTATTCATTATGGATTGCTTAGTTGTTTTCAAATTCAATCGGTCAATTGCATCACTAAATCTAGAACTAACGTCAGGAGCCTACACTACAATACAAACATCAATATAAATAACTTAACATTAGACTTGTTTTCATAGGCGAATCGCAATACTAATTATCGATTAGTGTGTTAGGCTCCAGCTGAAAAGGTGAATCTTAGGTGTGTGAAAAAAGCCAATTTTTGAGAAATTCTAATACGAGTCCGACAATGATAGCTAAACATATTAACTGCTTCATAAAAATGAAATAAATTTAATTGAATACACTTTTCGCAACTTTCAGGGATAGAAAATAGGGTATCTTAAACATACCTGTTCTATGGTCTCTGCAGAATGTTGAAGAAAATACGTCATTATCACACATGTTAATATTCTAAATGACTTGTAAATTATTTGAAAATATCATTCATTGTGTTTTGTAACGTTAAAATCATTCGTTGAACAAAAAAGTGTTTAGATGCATATGCATTTTTGTAAATTCGGAAGAACAGTTTCACTCCTTCCCTGAAAAATGACTGTTCAACAAACCGTCAGAATTGCGAACTTGAACAAAGCTACTACATGAGGTCATCGTGAAATTTATAATGTTTGCCGAGTAACGGCCATATAGCAAGGTCAGTTCTCCGACTGCATATATGTAATAAAGGCAAATCCAAGACTATTCTAATATATTATATATATATATATATATATATATATATATATATATATATATATATATATATATATATATATATATATATATATATATATATATATATATATATATATATATATATATATATATATATATATATATATATATATATATATATATATATATATATATATATATATATATATATATATATATATATATATATATATATATATATATATATATATATATATATATATATATATATATATATATATATATATATATATATATATATATATATATATATATATATATATATATATATACATATATATACATATACCCCCTCTATGATAATACCCCCTCAATAAATAAACAGAAAATGCTTCCAGAAATTTAGAAGGAGGTAATACAATTTAAAAGAAATGCACAAAAATTATCTTGGATTTGGTTTTTTTGACATCTCAGTGTACGATGTGAGGTCACTTTCCAACAAACCCTAATAACTCCAAACAGAAAAAGACATCAACATGTTTTTTGCACCAAAGTGTTTGTTTTATATCATAAATTTATAGGTGAAAATGAAAGCTTTAAGAAAGCTCCAAGCATTGCACCGTTGAGTTAAATATTCAAAGCTTTGGTTTGAAAGATCTTAAAGGATGCAGACTATACGAAATTTTACATGAACGTCTGCTCGGATTATATATGTTTTGTTCCCCCGTTCAATTGTTTTCCAACTGTCTCCAGCAGTACACCCGTTGGGTAGGGACATGTCCGTACGAGGCAGGGGGGGCATAGAATCAGGCTAGATATCGCGGTCACAGTGCCCTCCCGACTCGGCATGATGATGAAAATATGATACTTGGTCCCCGATCTTATATAGTCAACAAAGATGTACGCCCCACTTGCGCAGTACTGCCTTTGGCTACTTAGTGTGCATTCCCCCCCCCCCCCACACACACACACACACACCACACCCCAACTTAAAAACTCTGGTGAAGCCATTACTCAAAATGACTAGTTTATTCACAGATTCATTGCGATTTAAGATGATCCCGTACGGCCATGGGTGGGGATGAAGGGGGTAGGGAGGGGGTTGTAGACGTAAGACCTACTCCGGTGCATGGTCTCTTGGAACAAGGAACACGTACCTCCTAATTCTGATGAACATATCAAAATATCTGTATCGTAATGTTGTCATGATAACGATGTTATCTTCCCTCTTAAACGTGAAAACGTGTTAAAAGTTGTAATTTTTCTTCCCGTACAGCGTTGTAGGGCCCAGGCAGACACTACATTTTGGAAGATTCCTTCCCGTACAGCGTTGTAAATCCCTGGCAGACACTAAATTTTGGAAGGTCTCAGCATCAATCTGGAGCAGTGTAGCGGAGCAAATTTCATTGAAGAATGTTTGCGGATAAACTTCAGCGAAGGATATGACTCCATACATCATGGAATAATTAAATGACAAAGCTTCACAAAATAAATGATAAAAGTCTGACCAAATAGGCAATAAACGAGCCTAAACATCTTCTTTGTCAGTACTTTGCCTTTTTTGTCTAATTTTTGAAGAACTGGTTAACATCCGAGGTCGGAGAAAAATCCGCCCTTTTGCCCAGAATCCGTTACGTGCAGCCATGTTCTGAGTTTTTTGTTTATCCGAGCATGGAGGTAGAAAGTCTACCTCCATGATCCAAGTCAAGTAGGGATGCAGCTGCAGTAAGTCCGATTTCCTGAGGCAACGATTCTTAATAGGCGGCCCGCGCGCCAAATCTGGCCCGCCAGACAATCCAATCTGGCCCGTGAACAATAGTCGTAGCGGAAAAAAAAGAAGAAACTTCTCAATTGATCCGAATGATCAGTAAAATTCCCAAAATACTCGTTTATTTTTAGTTTTTTCCTGGGTAGATCAGTGCACTAGAACGTCACAGCTTATCAAATAAAATATTATCTTCAGTTCCGTTATAAAATGCAGAAATGGGCAAACTCGCGGCTTGTCAAAGGAAGACAGATAAAAGAACAGCCGACATCTGGCGTGCATCCTTCTTATCGCGAGCGTTCTCATCTTGTTTTTATTCAGGGATTGTTTTGACTGATTTTGTTTGTCACATAATGTTGGTTTGCCACGCGATTAGAAGAAAAAAAAACCATTTAGAAATCATTTTCATCATGGCAGCACAACAAAAACGTCGAAAAGGTGATTCAGAGAATCGTACTTTCAAAGTTGAGTGGACACACGATTATGCTTTCATTTTTAACATTAAATTGTCAAAGCCGATGTGTCTGATTTGTAACTATTCTACAACTGTTTTGAAAAAGACGAACATAGAGCGGCACTTTTAAACCAACCACCAAACATTCAACTGTGAATTCCCACCAAACTCGTGTCGGAAATAGAGGATGTAGTTTCAGAATTGTGAGATTAGGTGATTGTGATATCTGCAGGTGCTTCGGTTCTTTAATGTAGATCCGGGGTTTCTTTTGGTTTAAGACGATGGCCGCTTAAAAACAATTCTTTTTGCCCTTCCATTGCTTATATTTAGAAATCTGGTTTATTCCTGAGTAGTGAGTACAAGAATGTCATTATCTTTGCGGCTTTTCCTTAATCTTGTCCGCAAACAACACATTAATATCCAGGTGTATAACCCGTGAAGGGTTACTGTCAAAATACTTTCTCTTCCGCAATGCAATTGAAGCGATCACACGTGTAGAAATTAGGCAGTGCTTGTATCCATTTTTTGAGATAAATATTTATCAATTCGTTGTTTCTTAGGTATAATGTGTCTGGTTAAGAATGGTATTACATGCTATCTACCTACTGTGGTGTAGCGGTTATCATACCTGTCTACAGACCACGAGGCCCCGGGCCCAATCCTGGGGTGGGTAGACACGCCAGTGCACCACAACTGGTTATCAAAGGCCGTGGACATTGACTTGGTTGTCGATGTTATGTTTGTCCGTACGTCGTACCTGTGTTCTCGTCCGGGTCGTATTAAGCGTTTCGTGATAGCATTTGTACTATCATAACCGAATACGCAGGCGACGACCCCGTCATTGTAATTGTGTGTTCAACTCTCTCTCTCTCATTGTAAGGATTACTCATAGATTTGGTATTTTGGGGGTAAAATCTTGTGAATAAGATTCAGCTAATTTGCTGTGCATATTACATTGTGTAGGCCTATCTTGGATTTCGTTAACGGAAGCTGGGAATTGTTTGGGTATGTATTTTGTTGACTTCGCGTAGTCAACGGGGAGGAGAAAATGTTCTGTCCATAATGTTGGTTAGTTTTGGGGCCTTCTTCTGGGTCATTTTATCCCTTTTGTTCAGTGCGATTTCCGTTAGCAGAAATATATTATGGCGGCGCACTCTCATATTAATTGTGGGACCACTGAACTATGATATGAGATCACTGATCTGTGATATGGGGTTAGAACTGCTATTGATCTGTGGTTGAGATCAGTACTTCCATCAAGATGGCGATCCAAGATGGCGCCGCCCATATCGTTAGTTATTGTAACATAACTCTATGATCCAAGATGGCGCCGCCCATATCGTTAGTTATCATAACATAATCCTATGTTTTTGAAGTGTGGGTTCTTATTGGGTATTAGCCCTAACATTGAATTATTATATTCTGTGGTTCATTATTTATATATGAATCTTTTAGGGTGTCAAGCCTTATTTTTCATTGCGCTTTGACTATTTTTAGACTTGTAATCAGTACATCAGCTATGTGAGGAATACTTAATTGTTAATATTCTTTCACTTTCAGACTGTGTGAGCCACCAGGAGTGTTTTATTTGTCTTTTATGTGTGTAAAGTTTGTGATAATGTTTCTCAGAATACAGAGTTTGTTGAACTTAAACGTGAACCTTAAAAGACACGTTGTGTCTTTATCATAACTCTAAGCTAGTTACAAAATAGTAATCCACGACAATTGTAACTCTAGCTACGGACCAAATTTATGGCGAATGTCATGACCCAAATACGCAAGCCTGTCTCTCAAATACTTATGTTGACGGTTATTCTATCGCAATAAGCAGGTAAGACAAGTTGAAAATATTGTAAAATCGTTTTAATAGGCGAGTTGAAACCATTTGATTTTTTTTATATATATTTCAATCATGCACTGAAAATGTTATCTAGTACTCTGAGAATATGATTTGTTTATACGGGGAGGGCTGGTGTTTTTAATATGCCTAACAAGTTGTCAAACTTTTCATGGGCTTACCTAGCTTTAAAAATGATTCATTGTGGCGAAGTATATGATGTTGAGTTGGTATCAGCGAGTTAATACCAATCCAATGCCGAAACATTGGGCCTACTAACTGACTAATGGGGTTCAGGCATGAGGAGCATGTTCAGCCTGCATTCTGGTGGGGTCCACGGAAAAGCTCAAGTGGTTGCTAAGGAAAATATTAAAAAGAAAGAACCTCATGTAAGATCCTGAAAATATTTGGAGCCAAAATATAATTAATTAAAATAAATTTTGAATTGTTTTATTTTATTGCAATGTGGAGACTCGGTGAATTATTGTTATGTTGTTGGTTTGGCTTGAGTCTGTTGATAAGAGCGCTCGACTGTAATGCCAAAGTTACCAAAGTTGAAATCCTACAATATATTTGATTCTCTTATACGTTAGCTTTAGAATTTTGCTCGTATGAGAAGTGCAGCAGGGACGTCGACACAGGAGGGGGGAGGGTACTGCCCCCGGGCATGGGTGGAAGGGGTTCGTTAAAATGTTGACAATAACTTAAAAGATCTAGTATCAGAGCTATGTTCTAAGGACTCGAGGAATTACTCTTTTTCATGTATGGGGCCCTCAGACACCCCCGTGCTCTCTAAAACATAACTTAGAGCTCTGTTGAGGACTTCTGCATTCAGATTGCTTATTATCATTTGAATGAAAATTTCTTATCCCAAAAAAGGCTCGGGTTCCTGCCGGAACCGATTTTCGCCGGGCTCGAACGGTTTGTATGATTTCTATAATGATTTAAGCACAACTTTCGTTTAATCAGTGTTTTGCTGAGCTATATATTTTTCATTCACATTTCTGAGACCAAATGCTAAACATTTATGAAAGTTTCGCAGGCATAATCACGTCACATAAATAACGTAAACATGGCGTGTTACCTTTTGCGTTCACTTGAGGATACAGACAGCTCGTATTCTATGCCTTCCGAGACGTTGCTCACAATTAATAAGATAAAGTACAGAAAGTTGTGCCCGGACCCGAGGGTAAAATTGCTGATGACCTTTTTTTTTTTTTTTTTTTTTTTTTTTGTGGAACTGACGTCGAGAGATCCGACAGGGCAAAGCTATACCTAACTGCCTAAGTTGTCCCGGATCACCGTTCTTCGGAGGAGGTCGTTAAACCTTCTTTACCGATGGTGGGAGAGCAATACCTCAACTGAATCTCTGAACACTATTTTAAAAGAGTAGAGGATTGTCCCCATTCTTTTCCAATACGGCGACTCTCGGGGATCACCCGCATTAAAGTCATGTCAGCAGTGACGTACATAAAGGGAGGTTAGGGAGACAATTATTTACCCCCTTATGATAGATCCATCCAGGAAAATGCTTTAATGGCTTTATGGTCGGTCTCCTGTTACACCGCCCCTCTCTCATGTTTCTGTAGTGTTATGAGGATAGGAGTTTTAATCTCTGTAAACGGGCGCTTTATTTACTTTTCAAAGAAAGGACAATGAAGGAGGCAATGTGAAAAATTTGTTCCCTAATAGTGAGGTTTTCATACAATTTTTAAATGGGCACTCCTTTTTCCCCGGTTTCCCCTTACTCAGGGGTACGGGGATAGTAGCCCGTGGTTCCGACATTGTTGCGAAAAGTAAAAGTCATGGCTACGTGCCTGCCTGCATAATTCATAGCCTACTCACATCAAATCTTAGGACAGCGGTACTTTCGTGGTTTCATCCCTAAATAAATCTTATGACAGACATCAGCCAGCATGGGGCACGGGAGCCGTTCTCCCTTGTGAAGGTGTGTGCGCCAATGAGCCCACCTCCCCCCCCCCCTGCCCATCTTCCCTGCGAAAATTCCTGGCTACGGGTTTGTTCCTCTGTTCCTGGTCTTAGGTCTATCCCCTCCAACCTTGATAGACATAAAATCAGTGGGGTAGCCAAAGGGAGGGGGAGGATCGTCCACTCCCAATGTTTTAATCTGTTGACTGATATTTGTACATGTTGGCACATTTTGCTTGCACCCTCCAACCAGCAACTTGCCTGCACCCTCCAACCAGCTACTTGCCTGCACCCTCCAACTAGCTTTGTAGGTCTGAGTTAAGAAGTGACCAGGTTATTTAGTCATTTGAAATAATGTTCATACGCGCTACATGTGGCCCTATGTTTATTTCTAGTATAGAACATATTAAGCAGTGAAATTTCAAAAGGAATCAAACAAAGGTCTCTAAAATAAGAAACAGTGGATTTTTTAACTGTGCAATGACAATAAACAGTCACGAATTGAAAAAAAGTCAAAGCAGGGAGTTGTTATACAGTTATACTGTCTGACTGTTATACATCGGCCAGTCGTTGCTCAAAGCCCATACGCGAATATCTTAAAATAGCCGCTGCCACGAGATGGAGCTAGGGATGAAACCCCGAAAGTACCCCTATCCCGTCGAATACTCAGCTGAGACTTGGTACGAGTATAGTTTCATGTGTCCCCTACTCGGTCCAGTTCACTCTCTGGCATTGAATTATTTCATATTCTCATAATTTAAGTTTGAAATCACAAAATTGGCCGTTGAAAAATTTCGGGTAGGAAACTTAAGATCTGAAAATAGCCGCTGCCACGAAACGGAGCTAGGGATGAAACCCCGAAAGTACCTCTATCCCGTCAAATATTCAGCTGAGATTTGGTATGAGTATAGTTGCGTATGTCTCCTACTTGGTCCAGTTCTGAGTCTGGCATTAAATTATTTCATATTTTGTCATAATTTATGTTTGAAATCTCAAAATTGGCCGTTTTGAAAAATTTCAGGTAGGAAACTTAAGATCTGAAAATAGCCGCTACCACGAAACCACCGAGATTGAATAAAATAATCTGAAAATGAAGAAAACTTGATAAAAATACCCAATTTTTTTCAAATAAATGCTGTCGAAAAGGTAAAGGCCTATCTTAAAATTGTAAACTTTGAAAAATGTTGTGAGATGGGGTGCATGCACACATGGCCCTGACATTGTAAGAACTTTTCCGTCCTGTCTGAAGGTATTTTGTTCTATGTGATAGTTCGTGGATCGAAACTTGAAAGTTTGGGCCAAAATTAAAGATTTTTTATGAAAGCTTGAAGAATTACTATTTTTATTTTTTCTCTCAAAAAGTGAATATTTTGGGGTTAAAATCAAAGATTTTTGGTCCAAAATGCAGAATTCTTGGTGCAAACTGTAAATGTTATAGTCAAATAATAATTGATAACTCAGTAAATACCGTTAAAAAAATGGCGATCTTCTCTTTTTCATTTGATATTCCAGTTAATTATATTTGCGGCTTTGACAATTTGTATTTATTTATCTAATTATTATTATTATTCAAATACTGTGATATTTCGGCCATTCACATTCCAGAACATGATAGTAGCCATTCTTTTTCAAAAATAAAAGTTTTTAATACAAAACTAAACTTCTGCGAATATTTTCTTTCATATTCCCACATGTTTATTCAGCATTCCTCACCTATCGTTGAGTTCAGCATTACTGTGTGTATTGTCCATTAAAGAATACCGTACATGTATCTCATTAATTTGTATTCATGAGGTTATCTTGCATATCATACATTGAGTAATTGATATACCATGTTAATATTCGATATAACGAGGCATAGTTATAAACGGACGTTGATGTTATACAGACAAGGATATTCAGTCTTATCAAAAGACATAAAAAGGCAATGCTGAACTCCCGATTATCAACGACGGCGACCGAACAACACATCTACTCCGCGTGGTGAAAGGCTGAAAAGACGGAAATAAGGAAGCAGAAGTTTAAACTGTATAGGATCATCAGAAACTTAAAAAGCGGTAGGTGTAGTGAATTTTCACCGATATGTTCGAATTGGGTATACCTATAAATTCCCCGTACGTCTAGCCTCTGCATCGTTTAGTTTTTAATCAAAAAGGAAAAGTAACGCATTTCGATTGTTTGTTGGTTCATTCATGGGTTTGTCAAGCGCTAGGCCTAATATTGGTCCATTTCATATATGTGTGCTTCAAAATCATGCAGCTGCGGGTAGCGCACACACAGACACATTTCTGGATGAGACCTTATATATTCAGCAACAATTGTTATGCATCGATTGCTAAATGTTTGTAATAATGAAAGGGCCAACCTGTGAAACGGACCATATTTAAGCCTTCGTGATTCCAGGTTTAGAAACAGGATAGGGCAATGCATTTGTAGGTTATAGTTTAATAAAAAAAAAAAAAAATCCCAGACGGCGTGGGAAAATATAGCAGAATGTTTGTAGCATTGTATGGTAACCTATATTCTTATGTACTTCAAGTGTCAATTTTTCGCTAACCGGAAACGTTTTGGGTTCTGTCCCAACTATCGGGCCTGGTACAGCCATTCAAATGGAGCCTCTATTAAGAAAAGTCCACATTTACCCCAAGCCTACAATGGTTGGGGCTTGTGTGAACAATTTGTGTTATCTGAAGCACCTATACGCCCGGAAATGGCACTTTCAGGTCTTCCTGACGGAGAATAGGAATAAGTTAGATTCTTATTTTGGAGGATATCGGGCGGGTCCAACAAGATTCCATTCACATTCTTCTTCGTTTAATATTAACTATTAACTATTAAAACATAATCTAGTAAGGGTAATGTTAACTTACCACTTGGAGAAAGTTTGAAGATATATAATTTAAATAGTAAAAAAGTAGACTTACCTTAACCCAGTCATTCATACACAGAAAGAAGAGAGCTTTAAACTTGAATATATCTTTAACTGAAAGAGATTTTTAAATGTCTTCCCCATATTGTTTCTTTTAAAGTCCTCTTTCATATAAGAAAAACTTGCTTGACCACTGAACTAACCCTTTAAAGGAAAACGTACATGTTTGAATGATAAGTATCAATTAACCATATTTACGAGTTTCTTTTAAGTTTCTGACATTTGTGACATTCTTGTATCTCCGTCCTCTATATCTAATACCATCTCAAGTTTCTTTTCTAATTAAATTTCAGCTCCGTTCCCAACCTTCAGATGTATGCTTGAGGGCTATAGTCAATTCCTGATTTTTTTACTTACAGGCTCTGATCGACAAGAAAAAACAAATGGGACAGGATATTGCCTCAGTTTAAATTATATTTGAAAAGATTAATCTGCATAGTAGAATCACCTCTATACTTGGTAACCAAGACACAACACGTCGGCCCTTCTTACTTTTCTGCACCTGCCCCCAGACGTGCATCACATCCAACCGAAGAGGATTTTGATATAATGAAAACTGGCTTAGTTGAAATTACGTATACTGTTTTGAGCAGTTAAAAGTCTATCATCAGTCCAGGATGTATGATATATAAGTGGAATCACATATATCTGTCTGTGACAAATACATTTTTAATTTTCCACTGAGCTGAAAGACCACTTTCATGCACCCCTTTTTCTTTTCTGGGCCTATGACAAACATGCATTAGAATCCAATCCAATCCTTAGAGAATATATTTTTTTTAATATGATATTTACTTCTTGTTTTTAGATAGAAAGTTGTACTGAAAACTAAAAAAGGTGAGCAAATAGCAATTCGATTGAGAAATAAAATGAAAACGATGCAGGAGAAATTGACGACAATTGTTATGCAAAGTATTAGAAACAAAAAACTAATAAAACAGCTGCAAAAAAGATGTGATGAACAGCAAAAGCAATGTGATGAGCAGAAAGATAGAATTGAAGTTCTGGAAGTCACGATGAAAGAGATTTTAAAAGAAAAGGAATCAACTTATCACAAAGAGTCAGTTTCTGAAAAGAGATTGAATGGAGGAGAGGTATCAGAAGGGGCAAATCTGGAGAGATTAGAAAATGGTGATCAAATGGAAGATGATGGTGACGGTGAAAGCTCTGATAAAAATGATCAGCTTTCCGCTTCAGAAGATGTGGTTATTAATATTCCAGCATCAGATAGTGAAGAAAATGAATCTCTTGAGGACGATTTACATGCTAACGGAGCAGACGGCATAGATGCCAATAGATTGCGTAATGGAAGCAACAATATAAATGGTGTGTATGAGAATTCTTCCAGGGACGAATTAGAAAGGGAGACTTCTAGGTCATCTGTTCTTTCGTTGGACACTAATAAAAGAGTAGGCCTACGATTGTTTCCAATGGTGGAAACTCCCAGCTAGAAGACGACCTAATAAATAAACTCGCTAAATTGGGTAAGTCAAGAAATGTGCCTTTCAATCAAATTCTTGGCAAATTCGTAGCTCATTATGTAAAGAAGAAAGGTCAGTGGTTTTGGGGTGTAGTGACTGATGATCTTGGTATAAAGATGAAAATTCAATATAGACTGAATCCTTCCTCCCGGGAACTTCACGAGGGTCAAATCGTTGAAACACTATTTATTCGAAGACATATTTGAGACGTTTACATCGCAAATGGTAAGCTAGTAGTTATGGACGTTCTACCTGAAGATTTTGCAGGCGTTCTTGTGAAGAACTTTATAAAAGAAGAAATTGTTAAAATAAATGAAGTCGGTTATGTCATGGCATTTGTCGAAGGCGACAAAATGGTGCAAGTATTCCACGGTGAAACTTGGGAAATTTATAAAATATGTGAATTTATGGAGAATTACTGGAATGAAAAAATACAAGTCTTTGCCTTGTAACACCATTTTCCGAACACTACCATAAAGGGATAAGGTCACAGCTTGTTTGGTTTTACTTTTCTCTCAGATGGACAGCAAGTTTGGTCAGTTGATAAGGGAAAGTGCAAACCTTAGTAACAATGAATAATGGAAACCATTTGGTTAATTCATTACACTTCTATTAAATACTATCTAAATGGCAAACTTGAATTTAGTCTAAATCATGACAGCTTTTTGCCAATTGAAATTTTCAACCGTTTTTTGTTGTATTTTTAACATATCCTGCTTTTACCTGGTGGAAATTTAAGGTCCACTATTAAACCGCA
>JAIGNY010003317.1:0-13416 GCA_020152595.1 Chiridota heheva
CCCTTACAGAAAAGACTAGCTAACAATAAGCTTGCAGCACACTACTTTTGCAAGCTTGCAACTAGCTTGCTGCTAGCTTGCCGCAAGGTAGTATTTGGAACAATTGCAACCTTGCGCTAGCTTGCTAGCTAACATCTTGCAACCTTGCGCTAGCTTGCTAGCTAACATCTTGCAACCTTGCGCTAGCTTGCTAGCTAACATCTTGCAACCTTGCGCTAGCTTGCTAGCTAACATCTTGCAACCTTGCGCTAGCTTGCTAGCTAACATCTTGCAAGCTAGCAGATAGCTTGCTAGCTAACATTCCATAAGCTTGCAGCTGACTGTTAGCTTGCAAGCTTGCGCAAGGTTGCAATTGTTCCAAATACTACCTTGTGCAAGCTAGCGCAAGCTAGCGCAAGCTGGCGCAAGCTGGCGTTAAGCTAAGCGCAAGCTGGCGCAAGCTAGCGCAAGCTAGCGCAAGCTAGCGCAATAAGCTATTCTAGCAAGCTAAAGCTAGCGCAGCTAGCGCAAGCTAGCGCAAGCTAGCGCAAGCTAGCCAGTAGCGCAAAGCTAGCGCAAAGCTAACATTTTGCATAAGCTATTCTAGCGCAAGCTAGCACAAGCTAACATTTTGCATAAGCAATTCGCTAGATTGCAAATTGCATGCTTGCAGGTGTTAGCTTCAAGGTAACATTTTGCAACTTTGCATCAGCTAGTTGTTAGCTTGCAAAGTTTCCCAACTACTAGCTTGGAAATTTAGCTTGTAGGTAGTTTAGTAGTCAATAAAACTAATGAGCTGATAGCCCTGGTTTCCGTGAAACAAGCAGAGGAGAGCCATGTCCAGATGCAATAGAATACAGATGTTCAGCCAAAAATGAAACCTGGAATGTCTCATTTGAACCCTGACTCCTAGCCACTACACTCCCCCTCATAGGAATAAATCTACATCTATTACCTGATTGACAAATAAAAAATAATAAAGGGAAACAATCATTAAAGAAACATGTTTATTGATCAAAAGAATTAAAAAAAAGAAGTCACATTCATATAAGGATCAGGACAAAATGTTAGGATTATGTGGAGGCAATGTTCAAGCCTTATTAACAAGGATGCTCATGACTCAATGAGTCATATGATTATCAACAAAAGTTTAAATAACAGCATACTGTATCTAATCTGTGTAGAAGTTGTTTGCACTTGTTTAATATACAAGTTTTTGTGTATTATTTGCAGACTTAAAGATTTACTACATACACCATTTTTGTGTATTTTGGCTCAGTCATGCTTATAAATTTTATTTCACTACGTGAAGTAGGATTGTTTAGCACTGCTGTAAAGGAGTTGATTTTGCAAGCAAGAGGTTCCAGGTTTTATTCCAGGCAGAGGCAGCTGTGGTGTGTCATTACGGTACAGTAGGTAAGGCCCTTTATCCATCCTGCCTTTGACAGTTCCACTTTAAGCTTCCAGCTTAGCTGGGAGTGATGAACCATCGTTGTTGACTCTCATCCGCTTGTGCCACATGGGCCTTTAAATATTACTGGCAGTGACTTACAGTATATTAGCAGCTACAATTTCAATTCTCGTACAAGGCAAATTCTCTAGGAGTTAAGGACATAGTGGCATGATGCATCACCAATTGCCCCACAGATGAATCAGTTGCCTAGTACAATAACTGATTATTTTTCAGATGCCGATTACAGTAATTACTTTTTGAATTGAATATTATTTCTTGAAATTTAAGTGCTGAGTCTTTCTGTTTGTTTTTATTTTCTTGCATAAACCTTTATCATATGATTTATTTCGTTGTTCTTTTTTTTCACATAACTGAGGAATGTCAATTTGTTTTACCTTTGTATATCAACTCCACATACAAGCTATGTCTTTGGGACATTCTTAAATGTAAAAAGAAAAGTGGTGCATTTTTGTAATAATTTTCAAAAACTTTTACTTTTTCTCTTCATCAAGGTATTATCCCTTACAGAAATGGCGAGGCTCGCCACGAGCTCATCATTGAACCTCTCTGACGAGCTCACGGCGAGCTCGTTTCTCATCTTTTAACTTGAAAAGCTAGTTTCTTGTGACAAAGCAGTTAACAGCAACCTTTGCTTGTACTTTTTGGGTCAATCAAATTCACCTGGCAATAAACTGTACCTAATAAAGACAGCAGGCTGGTATAACGCTTTAAGATACATACTTTTATCTAATCTATAACAATGTTCTGTCTAGAACAAGGTGATGGAATAAAAGATGTGTTTAAGTGAAAGTGAATACCAAATATCACAATTTTCTGAAGATAACAAACACATTTCAAATAAATTTTAAATATTTAAAATATTCTAAGGTATGTATAAGGCTTATATATAAAGCAAGATATAAGTATACTGTATATATATCAAGTATACTGCTCCTCGCGCAGCATCTGTCAATTTCTAAAATAGCATTCTGATGGGAAGCAGTCCGTCACTTTCATAAATTGGTGCTCCTGCTGTTTTCCTTTCTCTTGGCACAAATTCTGAAAGAATGAAAAAATATATTTATATAAATAAACAGATTATGTTCCTACAAAAATGAAATCATGTTCATGACTTTGCTAGGCAGGGGTAGCACCAGTGGGGTGCATGGAGGGAGCATCGTCCCTAAGACCTCCGGTCTAGCACCTCTACATCTGGATTACTTTATTGTCTGGAAAATTTACTGAAAACAAAAGGGGTGAAACCAGTGAGATTTATCTTGTCAAAGAGGCAAGTTACATTCTCAGAGAAATCCTGGTAACACCCTTGCTGCCAAAAAAGGCCATTTAGCAAATGCTTTTCTATGATTAATCCTGCAGCTGGGAACCCATGACTTCTCTGGCACAAATTGTCACAATCTAAGGACCTCTCTAATTTCTTCAGTATTTTCCCCCCTTCAGCCAGGTGGATTAAACCAGGTAAGCAAACGCGCTGCAGGTTTGCTCAAAGATAAGCAATACATGACCAGCAAATGGGAACAAAATTGACACTTTTCCACTTGCCAACTGAACAAATTGAAATTACATGAAATGGGAGAGCCTAAAGAGATAAATTGCTAAGCTTTGAACATTGACACATTATATGAATCAAAATGAATATTTCTTTTGATAAAAGATTTTGTTCTTATGGAGTTTGCCCCATAATTTGAATTAAAGTGATGATTAGATAAAGAAAACAAGCTACTAATTACAATGGATAGATCAGTGTTGATAAACATCAGCAAAAATATGAAATTAGGCCTATCTCAATATAGGCCAATCTCAATATAGGCCTATCTCCAATATAGGCCCATCTCCAATATAGGCCTATCTCCAATATAGGCCTATCTCCAATATAGGCCTATCTCCAAAATAGGCCTATCTCCAATATCTCCAATATAGGGCGATCTCCAATATAGGCCTATCTCAATATAGGCCCATCTCAATATAGGCCCATCTCCAATATAGGCCCATCTCCAATATAGGCCCATCTCCAATATAGGCCCATCTCCAGTATAGGCCCATCTCAGTATATCTCCAGGCCTATCTCCAATATAGGCCTATACAATTTTATTACACTTTTTATATAGTTATACCAGGTAAAAAATATATTATAAAATGGGCAAGTTACAAGTTACTACACCATATGACTTTGCCATGTTGTTGTTTACAATTTTAGCATCTGTCCCTTTCAAAGTTCTTTGCATGTATGGACTTATGCACTGAACCATGCACTGAATTTATTGTTTTAATTTCCCAAAAAAGCTTGTCAAATAAACTATGAAATAAGCAATATTTTATCCAATTTAGTCAAGTTTTCTTGCACCACTTATTTTGCCATGTCATTGGTGCCAAAAATAGTTCTTACCTTCATACCTTGATGGTCAATTGCATTGTTATCCACAATAATTGGGTTTGCTGGAGACTATATCTTGTCAAGCCAGTTATGTTTGTCCTGAGAGTTCTGCTGGTCTTCAGAATAGGTGCATTTATTTGAGTCTGCCATAAAAGGGATCAGAGCAATTGCCAACTGGTAAGTTTCTTCTGTTACTCTGAAAACAATTCAACAAGGTCTGTTGGAAAAAGAAATTTATCAAATATAGAAATATTATGGTAAGCTACTGTAATACTTCAACCAAGTGATTGGAAAACCTTATTAAATATGCTCTGATATATTAATCTTTCACCCATTCCTCTACCATTCCATCCTAGGAAAGCACCAGGTTTGGCATGAGGATAGACAGCCCCCTCAAATTTCAATGATAACCTTTAAATCCCAAACTTACTGATATCCCTCTCAAATACCAATAATACTGCCCCTCCCACCCCTCACCCCCAAAAAAACAATATTCCCCATTTGAGTAATAACATTTATACTGAACATTATCAAATAGGCCATGAATGTAATATTAATGTCTTTTTAACTGTCTGGAACTTAATCTTCTCTGCAATAGATACAGCTTCCATTAAAACAAATTAGTTTTCTCTACAATTATGACTGCAAATACAATTGCCTTTTTCTGGTCCTTTGAACTAGTCTTTCATTATGCTCCAAATTCTCTGATCTCAAAATTAACTTAGTTGAACTTCTTGTCTACATTCTCTGCATTAATGATCTCAGATAACTCTTTGAAATTTACACAACAAAGCTTGGCCTAAGCTCTTTGGCCTAATTACTGTTTGATTAGAGGCCATACATACTTCCAAATTTAACTAAGATTAGTGAGGAAATCCTAAGTTTGTTTTAAAAACATGTTTATCATACAAATAATAGATTGTATAGAAAAATAAAAGAAAATGAACTTACATTTATAGCAGAAATCACTACCCTGACTCCTGTAGACATGCTAATAACATTTGCTAGTTTGAACAGTATATGCCTAAAATGGCGTCTCTCTGGTTTTAAATTTAAACTGTTTGACCTTCATAAAGAACATCCTGTGTTTTCATTGGCTAACAGGGATAACACTTCCTTCAACTTGTGCGCATGATAGAAATCTGATGTCAGTGAACTTTCATTTAAACACAGTGTTGCTTGTATAGCCATGGAGCATTGAGATGGAAAGATAATTTTTATTTTTTAGTAAAGAAAAGTAAGAAAACTTGAGTATTAGGAATCTCTAAATACTGTAACATACTCTAAATACTGTAAGGAGATTACATAAAGGTTATGTACACAAGCCTGTGTGAATTTGTAACAGAGAGTGGTTTATAGCTCCATGGGTTAATACAGAAATGGAATGGATTAAAAGAGGAAGATTTTGGCCATGCTGAGTTCAGTTAAATGCAACATTGGGGATGAGACATACAACATCATGGGGCTGAATGCATGGCATATTAGAACTTATGAGTTTCAAGGGATTTGGTCATGAAGGGAGAGGAATCAACATGAGGCAGAGGCAGGGGTTGTAAGGGTGACATGAGGAGTTGTGGGAGATAGTATCATTAAACATGTTTGGTTTTGGAAAGGATAACATCCAGTATTTAGTTTGTTCATGCATGTGGAGAGAATGAATATGGAAGAGTGTGTTATTTGATCAAGGGATAATGTAGCACCACTGAGGTGTTGGTCAACATAAAGAAATTAATGAGCTTGAGGAGACTGAGGAATATTGCACAATGAACAAAAAATGTTTTATGTAGCACAATTAAAACATTGAGTAGTATAATGCACCCCTCACTCAAGTTTTGCATTTGTGACAATCATGCTTCTTTTGAGTACACATCTGACCAAGTTATTATTAAACTGGAAGTTGAATGATATATGTTTTACTGATAAACTTTCAGATATTTGATTTTATTTATAATTATTTTATGGTCATATCTCTTTGGTTTCTCATCTAAATCAATGTAGAAATAATAAGAAAGGGAATATTAAAGATGAAAAATTATCCACAGATTTCCCACAATGTGTTTATTTCTAAATATTTCTTACATAGGAGTTACACTTGAATTTGTGTCTTACATATTTCTTATGTGAGACTGGCTTCAATTGTGTTCTTACATGGAAAGTTTGTCTAATTCTTGATAGAGGTTGCAAAGAGCTTGTCAGATTGTTGACGAGCTCGTGGCGAGCTCATCTATTTTTAATGAGTTCGTCAGATTATTGACAAGCTCGTCACAAGCTTGTCCAGTTGTTGACAAGCTTTTGGCAAGCTCGTCTATATTTTACGAGCTCGTCAGATTATTAACGAGCTGGTCACAAGCTTGTCCAGTTGTTGACGAGCTCATCTATGTTTTGACGAGCTCGTCGCGAGCTCATCAACAATCTAACAAGCTCGCAACTTAGCGATCTCGTTTTTCGTTGGCGTTTTTCGTTTTTGTTGACGAGCTCGTCTTATTGTTGACCAGCTCGTGGCGAGCTCATGGCTATGTCTTTGGGACATTCTTAAATGTAAAAGAAAAGTGATGCATTTTTGTAATAATTTTCAAAAACTCTTATTTATTTTCTCTTCAACAAGGTTATTATGTACTTATTTACCAATCAGAATCACAATGAAAAGTAAGTTTGAAAATTGCAAAATAAATTGACATTGACTTTTTTTCTTCTGAAGAATATGTCTTCTTACATTTATTCTTATGCAGAAAGGGGAATGTTTCATCACACACAGAAATTAATTAAGTTACTGTATGTTTGAATTTACTTTTCAAGACTTTCAAGTTGATTACTTTATATTAAGTAAAATTACCCTAGCTATCATCACTACAGTATTTCAGTCACACTTAAGGTTCCGACATACTGTAGTACTGAAAATCTCAAGTTTTCACAAAAGTCTAATGTTAAGTTTGTAACATTTTTTTTGGGAACATGTTGTAGAAAATATTAGCTTACACAAGCAATTAAGTTTAATGTTAAGTTTGTAACATTTAGTTTAGGAACATGTACAAAATATTAGCTTACACAAGCAATTAAGTTTAATGTTAAGTTTGTAACATTTAGTTTAGGAACATGTACAAAATATTAGCTTACACAAGCAATTAAGTTTAATGTTAAGTTTGTAACATTTAGTTTAGGAACATGTACAAAATATTAGCTTACACAAGCTTGCAAGCAATTGTGTAATAACTTGCATAAACTCTCAAAGAAATTGTGTTAGCTTGCACAAGCTAACAAAATGTGTGATGTTAGCTTGCACAAGCTAGAAATATTTGATGTTAGCTAGCGCAACCTAAAACATTTGATGTTAGCTTGCGCAAGCTAGAACAAATTTGATGTTAGCTTGCGCAAGCTAGCAAAAATTTGATGTTAGCTTGTGCAAGCTAGCAAAATTTGATGTTAGCTTACGCAAGCTAGCATGAATTTGATGTTAGCTTGCGCAAGCTAGCAAAAATTTGATGTTAGCTTGCGCTAAGCTAACAAAATTACATGCTAGCTTGCAAGCATAAGCAGAAACCATGTTAGCTTGCAAGCTAAATGTTAGAAAGCATGCACTAGCTTAGCATGGCATGCTGCTATGCATAAGCTAGTGCTAGCTTGCTGCAAGCTAGTGTTAGCTTGCTGCAAGCTAGTTTTTCTATAAGGGATATGAAGGTACTTACACATTCATATCTCAAATATTGTCTAGATCTAGTTGGTTTCCTAGAAATGATGACAAAAATTGTTCCTGTACCACCTAAATATGCATTGTCCTCAAATTTTGACAAGATTTCAATCAATACGTGACCCCATATAATAAAAAAACAATGTACAAAATACTTTAAAACTTATTTAATATCAGCGATTAAAGGTACATCATTATTTAGAAAATTAAGAAGATCCAATAGGTGTTCAAGAGATGACAGACAAAAGCATCCCGCCAACCAACCGCAGATTCCCCAATTTTCATCATTCGTGACTTCCCTTGACCCAACATCCCCAGATTTGGACGATATTTAACTTTTCTATAATACGAAGGTATTTACACATTCGTGTATCAAATATTGTTTAGATCTAGTTGGTTTCCTAGAAATGATGAAGAAAATCGCTCCGGTACCCCTTGTATATCCATTTTTCACAAATTTTGACCAGATTTCAATGAAAAGGTGCCCCCATGTAATTTAAACTAATTTTTTACAGTATATTGAAAATATTTAATATCACAGGTCAAAGTTATATCGTTATTTAGAAAATCCACAATATTCAGTAGGTATTCAAGAAATGACAGCCAAAAAGCATCCCGCTGACCAATTGCAGATTGCCCAATTTTCGTCATTTTCATTGGTTGTATGGGTATGATAGTGACCTCCTTTGACCCAACATCCCCAGATTTGGACGATATTTAACTTTTCTAAAATACAAAGGTATTTACACAATCATATCTCAAATATTGTTTAGATCTAGTTGGTTTCCTAGAAATGATGAAGAAAATTTCTCCCGTACCATTTGTAAATTATGCATTTTCCCCATATTCTGACCAGATTTTCATTAAAACGTTCCCCCATGTAGCTCAAACTAATATTTTACAGTATTTTTGAAATTATCTAATATCAGAGATTGAGGTTGCATCATTGTGTAGAAAATCAAAAAGATCCAATCAGTATTCTAGAAATGACAGCTAATAAGCATCCCGCCGACCAGCCGCAGATCCCTCAATTTTCGTCATTTTTATTGGTTGTATGGGTATGACCATGACCTCCCTTGACCCAACATCCCCAGATTTGGTCCATATTGACCTTTTTTATGATACTACGGTATGTACACATTAACATTTTAAATATTGTCTAGATCTAGATGCTTTCCTAAAAATGAAGAAGAAAATCATTCTTGTACCCCTTAAAATGTTGTGCCGTTTTTCACAAATTTTGAAAGAATTCAATCAAACATGCCCTCATGTAATTCAAACTAATTTTTAAAAGTATTTTTGAACTTATTTAATATCAGCAATTACAGTTACATCATTGTTTAGAAAATCAACAAGATCCAATAAGTATTCAAGAAATGACAGCCAAAAAGCATCCCGCTGACCAACCGCAGATCCTCCAATTTTTGTCATTTTCATTGGTTGTATGGGTATGATAGTGACCTCCTTTGACCAAACATCCCCAGATTTGGACGATATTTAACTTTTTTATAAAACAAATGTATTTACACATTTTTTTCTCAAAAATTGTCTAGATCTAGTTGGTTTCTTAGAAATATTGAAAAAAATTGCTCCGGTACCCCTTGTATATGCATTTTTCATCAATTTTGACCAGATTTCAATGAAAAGGTGCCCCCATGTAATTTAAACTAATTTTTTACAGTATGTTGAAATTATTTAATATCACAGGTCAAAGTTGTATCACTATTTAGAAATTCAACAAGATCTAATTGGTATTCTAGAAATGACAGCCAAAAAACTACCCAGAGACCAACCGCAGATCCTTGAATTTGTCATTTTTATTGTTTGTATGGGTATAATCGTCACCTCCCTTGACCCAACATCCCCAGATTTGGACGATATCTAACTTTTCTATAATACGAAGGTACTTACATATTCATATCTCAAATATTGTCTAGATCTAGGTGGTTTCTAAGAAAAGATGAAGAAAATTGCCCCTGTAAGCCTTGAACTTGCATTTTCCCCAAATTTTGACCATATTTCAATCAAAACGTGCCCCCATGTAATTCAAACTAATTTTTTAAAAGTATTTTTGAACTTATTTAATATCAGCTGTTAAAGTCACATCGTTATTTAGAAAATCCACAAGTAAAAGATGTATTTAAAAAATGACAGCCAAAAAGCATCCCACTGACCAATTGCAGATCCCCCAATTTTCGTCAATTTCATTGGTTGTATGAGTATGATAGTGACCTACTTTGACCCAACATCCCCAGATTTAGACGAAATTTAACATTTCTATCATACAAAGGTATTTTCACATTCATTTCTTAAATATTGTCTACATCTATTTGGTTTCCTAGAAATGATGAAGAAAAGTTCCCCGTACCCTTTGTAAATTGTGCATTATTTTCCTCATATTCTGACCAGATTTTCATTAAAATGTTCCCCCAATGTAGCTCAAACTAATATTTTACAGTATTTTTGAAATTATCTAATATCAGAGATTGAGGTTGCATCATTGTGTAGAAAATCAAAAAGATCCAATCAGTATTCTAGAAATGACAGCTAATAAGCATCCCGCCGACCAGCCGCAGATCCCTCAATTTTCGTCATTTTTATTGGTTGTATGGGTATGACCATGACCTCCCTTGACCCAACATCCCCAGATTTGGTCCATATTGACCTTTTTTATGATACTACGGTATGTACACATTAACATTTTAAATATTGTCTAGATCTAGATGCTTTCCTAAAAATGAAGAAGAAAATCATTCTTGTACCCCTTAAAATGTTGTGCCGTTTTTCACAAATTTTGAAAGAATTCAATCAAAACGTGCCCTCATGTAATTCAAACTAATTTTTAAAAGTATTTTTGAACTTATTTAATATCAGCAATTACAGTCACATCATTGTTTAGAAAATCAACAAGATCCAATAAGTATTCAAGAAATGACAGCCAAAAAGCATCCAGCTGACCATCCGCAGATCCTCCAATTTTTGTCATTTTCATTGGTTGTATGGGTATGATAGTGACCTCCTTTGACCAAACATCCCCAGATTTGGACAATATTTAGCTTTTTTATAATACAAATGTATTTACACATTAATATCTCAAAAATTGTCTAGATCTAGTTGGTTCCTTAGAAATATTGAAAAAAATTGCTCCGGTACCCCTTGTATATGCATTTTTCATCAATTTTGACCAGATTTCAATGAAAAGGTGCCCCCATGTAATTTAAACTAATTTTTTACAGTATGTTGAAATTATTTAATATCACAGGTCAAAGTTGTATCACTATTTAGAAATTCAACAAGATCTAATTGGTATTCTAGAAATGACAGCCAAAAAACTACCCAGCGACCAACCGCAAATCCTCCAATTTGTCATTTTTATTGTTTGTATGGGTATAATCGTGACCTCCCTTGACCCAACATCCCCAGATTTGGACGATATCTAACTTTTCTATAATACGAAGGTACTTACATATTCATATCTCAAATATTGTCTAGATCTAGTTGGTTTCCCAGAAAAGATGAAGAAATTTGCCCCTGTGAGCCTTGAACTTGCATTTTCCACAAATTTTGACCATATTTCAATCAAAACGTGCCCCCATGTAATTCAAACTAATTTTTTAAAAGTATTTTTGAACTTATTTAACAGCTGTTAAATTCACATCGCTATTTAGAAAATCCACAAGATTCAATAGGTATTCAAGAAATGACAGCCAAAAAGCATCCCACTGACCAATTGCAGATCCCCCAATTTTCGTCATTTTTATTGGTTGTATGAGTATGATAGTGACCTCCTTTGACCCAATATCCCCAGATTTGGATGATATTTAACTTTTCTATAATACAAAGGTATTTACACATTCATTTCTCAAATATTGTCTAGATCTAGTTGGTTTCTAGAAATGATGAAGAAAATTTTCCCGTACCATTTGTAAATTGTGCATTTTCCCCATATTCTGACCAGATTTTCATTAAAACGTTCCCCCCATGTAGCTCAAACTAATATTTTACAGTATTTTTGAAATTATCTAATATCAGAGATTAAGGTTGCATCATTGTGTAGAAAATCAAAAAGATCCAATCAGTATTCTAGAAATGACAGCTAATAAGCATCCCGCCGACCAGCCGCAGATCCCTCAATTTTCGTCATTTGTATTGGTTGTATGGGTACGACCATGACCTCCCTTGACCCAACATCCCCAGATTTGATCCACATTGAACTTTTCTATGATTCTACGGTATTTACACATTAACATCTCAAATATTGTCTAGATCTAGATGCTTTCCTAAAAATGAAGAAGAAAATCATTCTTGTACCCCTAAAAATGTTGTGCCGTTTTTCACAAATTTTGAAAGATTTCAATCAAAGCGTGCCTCCATGTAATTCAACCTAATTTTTAAAGTATTTTTGAACTTATTTAATATCAGCAAGTACAGTTACATCATTGTTTAGAAAATCAACAAGATCCAATAAGTATTCAAAAAATGACAGCCAAAAAACTACCCAGCGACCAACCGCAGATCCTCCAATTTGTCATTTTTATTGTTTGTATGGGTATAATCGTGACCTCCTTTGACCCAACATCCCCAGATTTGGACGATATCTAACTTTTCTTTAATACGAAGGTACTTACATAATCATATCTCAAATATTGTCTAGATCTAATTGGTTTCCCAGAAAAGATGAAGAAAATTGCCCCTGTAACCCTTGAACTTGCATTTTCCCCAAATTTTGACCATATTTCAATCAAAACGTGCCCCCATGTAATTCAAACTAATTTTTTAAAGATATTTTTGAACTTATTTAATATCAGCTGTTAAAGTCACATCATTATTTAGAAAATCCACAAGATTCAGTAGGTATTCAAGAAATGACAGCCAAAAAGCATCCCACTGACCAATTGCAGATCCCCCAATTTTCGTCATTTTTATTTGTTGTATGAGTATGATAGTGACCTCCTTTGACCCAACATCCCCAGATTTGGACGATATTTAACTTTTCTATAATACAAAGGTATTTACACATTCATTTCTCAAATATTGTCTAGATCTAGTTGATTTCCTAGAAATGATGAAGAAAATTTCTCCGGTACCTTTTGTAAATTGTGCATTTTCCCCATATTCTGACCAGATTTTCATTAAAACGTTCCGCCCATGTAGCTCAAGCTAATATTTTACAGTATTTTTGAAATTATATCATATCAGAGATTGAGGTTGCATCATTGTGTAGAAAATCAAAAAGAATTTGAACTTATTTAATATCAGCAATTACAGTTACATCATTGTTTAGAAAATCAACAAGATCCAATAAGTATTAAAAAAATGACAGCCAAAAAGCATCCCGCTGACCAACTGCAGATCTCCCAATTTTTGTCATTTTCATTGGTTGTATGGGTATGATAGTGACCTCCTTTGACCAAACATCCCCAGATTTGGACGATATTTAACTTTTCTATAATACAAATGTATTTACACATTCATATCTCAAAAATTGTTTAGATCTAGTTGGTTTCCTAGAAATTATGAAAAAAATTGCTCGGTACCCCTTGTATATGCATTTTTCACCAATTTTGACCAGATTTCAATGAAAAGGTGCCCCCATAAAATTTAAACTAATTTTTTACAGTATGTGGAAACTATTTAATATCACAGGTCAAAGTTATATCACTATTTAAAAATTCAACATGATCCAATTGGTATTCTAGAAATGACAGCCAAAAAACTACCCAGCGACAAACCGCAGATCCTCCAATTTGTCAATTTTATTGTTTGTATGGGTATAATCGTGACCTCCCTTGACCCAACATCCCCAGATTTGGACGATATCTATCTTTTCTATAATACGAAGGTACTTACATATTCATATCTCAAATATTGTCTAGATCTAGTTGGTTTCCCAGAAAAGATGAAGAA
>JAIGNY010003324.1:5000-10000 GCA_020152595.1 Chiridota heheva
TATACAATATGCTATACGTATTATGGAAATAAACTGTTTAGATTAATATATCAGATTAAATATCGCCCAAATTTGGTAATGGCTTTGTTCTTATGCTGCATGGGCTATTCTCTAGTATGTAACGGGTGTGACCAGCCAGGGAATGGCCTTACTACGAAATAAAATCTTCAATTTTCGGCAATTAATTCCGATTTTCGTGCAATTGATTCGATTGTTGGGCAATTTTTTTTAACTTTAGGCAATTTCTTTTTTATTTTCAGGAAATTCCTTTCACTTTCACTACTGCAAGTGGAGTGAGCATCGATTACGCTGTGGACCAGGGAGACACGTTCCCCTGCCGCCAACATGATTTCAGCAATTTAGAGGTGGTGAAATTGGATTCAAAGACACATTAAAAGAAACAATTAGAGGGCATTATAATGCACTTTAATTCTGTGGGCCCAATCTAAACAGATGATCCCATTTATTTTTATTGTGGGTTTCTATATCCCCATATTTCTGATATTCTTGCTCTGCATGTAGGCATGGGGGCTTATTTTGACTCTTGTCGTCTGCTTAGACTGACTGGGGATCCGCAGTCAAACATAAATGTTAAAGGGACATATTTGTATGATCGAGGGGCCCCAAGTTAAAGTATCGAGAACTTAAAGGGTCTCGACTAAATGGCAAAATAAAAAGTATATTTCTGTTCAACTATTTTTTTTTTAATTCGTTAGGAAATTAAGTTATTTTCATATTGTTCTTTACATTTTTTGATTTATTTTGCTGGAGGCCCTCTTGGGTTTGGAGGACCCGAGATCTGCCGCAGTGTAGCCACACTGTGTTACAACACTGCTGGTATTGAACAGTGATAATACCTGCATTCTTTGTAGTGCCAAGTGGTGTGTGCACCCTACCTCGGGACAATATGCCAAAACATATTGCTGCTGCCGAAAAAAATAAAAACCCGTCAAGTACAGCTCTATACCACCCTAACCTTACCAGCTCTCTCTTTCCTCTTCAAAGTGGTCCAAAAGACAGCCAGCAGCAACTTCTGCTGGTAGACCATTCCAAACTGGTATAGGACATTAACCATGGAAAAGAAGCTAAACTTGAAACAGTTAGTGTAGGCATTAGTTTCGCCCCAAAAAAAAAAAAAAAGGTCCAGGACGGAGATTTACGATGGAAGGGAGAGGGGAAGGGAGGGAGGGGATGGGAGGGAATAGGGTAGGGTAGGGTGGGGAGGGGTAGGGGATGGGTAGGGTAATTGATGGGGTAGGAGAGGGGTAGTGGGGGGGGTAGGGGAGGGGGAGGAGGGGGGGGCAGGGAGGGGTGGGAAGGGAGGTAGGGGAAGAGAAGGGGTAGGGTGGGGAGGTGGGAAGGGAGGAGGGGAAGGGACATGGAGGGGAGGGGTAGGGGTGGAAAGGTAGGGAGGGAAGGGGGAGGGGACATGAAGGGAAGGGGAGGGGGAGGGGAGGGGAGGGGAAGGGAGGGGAGGGGGAGGAGAGGGGAACTGCTGGGAAATATTGAGGCCTCAATTGTTCTAAGAATAATGAATCAAAGAAAACAGTTCAGGTGGAGATACAAGAGTTGTGGCAAGAATTTCCATTTAAATATATAAATATAAATATTATGTTTTTGCACAAAGTGCAAATCCTTAAAGGATAACTTGAGTGGTCAAGCAAATTGATCTAATATGAATATATGAACAAAGATTTCAAAAGAAACAAAATAGTGAAGAAACCATTCAAAAATCTTAGTCCGTTAAGGAGATAATGAAGTTTAAAGTTTGGTATCATTTTATAGAAACGACTGACATCAGTTGTGATGCCATAGCCTTAGAATCCTCAAAGTCGTTGTGTATTCTATCATATTTTGTCCTGCGATTTTGAGGCTTAAAAACCATTGGATATGTCAGAAAAATAATACAACTGAATCTAGTAAGGGTAAGGGTATTTATAATGTACCACCTAAAGAAAGTTTGTTAAAAAATAATTTAAATAGTAACAAAATTGAATAAACTTTCTTTAAAATACACAAAAAATTGCTAAGAATGTGAGGATCAGGACACCAACTTTCCATAGACTTACTACACTAGTCATTTCTACACAGATAAGACAGAGCTTTAAACTTGAATATCTCCTTAACAAAATAAGATATTTGAGCACAAGTTCTTCACCATTTTGTTTCCTTGGAAGACTTCTTTCAAATAAAATGGACATGCTTGACCACTGACCTTATCCTTTAATAACCTCTTCTGGCTTGCATGAATACTGTACATCATCTGAAGGATAAGCTTTTAGAGTCCAGTATGATCATCTATTTAGGCAACAAGTCTTCAAGACTTATTAACCGCAACCTTGGAAAGAAATGAAAAAGGATAACAAAGGAAACACAACGAGGAAAAAAGTGATCCAAATTCTCATCACATTGAGATTTTCAATTTCAACTATATTTGTGTAGAAACGACTGAAAGTAGACTCGCTTGCCTTTAGTATTTTATTGAAATGTTTCTAGCAAGATTCTGTCACTTGAACACGCCAGGTGAGTACTGAAACAATGTCTAATGAAGTACTAGGGATCTTGAGAAATTTTGAAGAAAAAATTCAAATATTTTACAGATACTAGATGAAATTTCAATAATGCATCAACGGCTGAGGTTGTGATGTCACTCTTCTCAGTAAACTGTCAACACCAGTCACTTCAAACAAACATGTGACATCTTAAGATCTCCTGAATGGATCAAGTTATGAATCAAACAAAATATAGGTGGAGATACAAGAGTAATGACAAGAAATTCCATTTGTGTTTTCTATATATTTATTTTATTGACTTATATATGAATATAAATATTATATTTTTCCCCAAAATGCAGATCCTTACCAACCTCTTCTTGCTTTAACGAATACTGTGCATCATCTGACGGATAAGCATAGTTCAACATGATCAGTTTTTGTACTAATCTTTATGCATATCTTTAAAAATGAAAATGTTTCATAATTCAAATATAAATTACAAGAACAGATTAGAAAACACCATTGTAAATTTTATTCTACACTATTCTTAATCATTTTGGAAGAAAATAATATTCCCAATCATTCAGAAAATACGAAATTAATTTTCAAAAAATTACGCACAAAATAGTACAGAAGTGCTGTGATGACATCATAATGATGACAGAATCCGACTAACATCTCTTTTACGCAGACAAGACAAATCTTTCAAATTCAATCACTTCTTGTAGAAATAAGATATTAACTTGGTGTTGTCACCAATCTGTTCCGTTTTCATTGTCTTCTATCATATGAATTAAATTGAAAGTCCATGGGATAGTCCTTTAACCTCAACCTTGGTAAGATATGAAGAAGGATAGCAAAAAAATACGAGGAAAAAAATGATCCAAAATCTTATTCCGTTGAGGAAATATTCAATTTCAACTAATTTGCGTCGAAACGACTGTAATCAGTCTAGAAGCGACATCGCTCGCCTTTTGTTGAAATATCTTTTTGTGAGATCCTGTCACTTGCACACATCGGGAGAGTACTAAAAACAACATTTAATGATTAACTGAGATTTGGAGAAATAAAAAAAAAAAGAGCTGAATATTTTAGTTTAAACTATTACAAATAAAAATACATTAATAATGGAATCTCCTTCTTTTTGTGAGTTAATCTTCAATTTTCGGGAAATTTACCTTATTTTCAGGAATATTTCGTTCATTTTCTTTGATTTTTTGAAAATATTTTATTTTCAGGCAATAACCTGACCCCATAGATCTCTGCTGGAAGTTTACCCCTGGACCTCATTAGGAACCCTGACCTTAATGCAGGCCTATTGAACCCCACCCATTACTCGCTCCACGACATTTCCCAGAAATGGCAACATTTCCCAGAAATGGCAACATTTCCCAGAAATGGCAACATTTCCCAGAAATGGCAACATTTCCCAGAAATGGCAACATTTCCCAAAAATTGGCGGAAATGAAGAAAATTTCCAGGAAATTGAAGCTTTTCAGAAACTTGAAGGAAATTCCTGATTAGCACCAACGTTTCATGGAAAATTAATTTACCAGTGCAATTTTGCCACATTGTGACTAAGAAATTTGACACCCTTCCTATGCCCCTGACAATAGGGTGTTTTGGATGGGGGCCTAGCCCACCTTGTTCAAATGTTCTAATATTTAGGGGAAGAAGAGGGCAAAATTCAGAGCATCTTTCAAAACTTGCCATGAAAAGAAAAGGAAAGTTAAGAAAAAACCAAATATGATAATATTATATATATTTCACACAATTAATTGAATTCATTTCTTTGCTTTTCAAAATATTCTGGCAAAATGTGGGACATTTTGACCATTGACCCCTCTGTGGATCTATCAGTCAATCAGCCCAGCTTGTTATTGTTTTAGAATACATCCCTGATTAGAATCTTTGAATCGTTCGAAGCTGAAATCATTGTGTTGAAAATTCAGTCAACTTGGAAAATCACATCATTTTATAAAATAGACACACAGTAAGTCATGAAGGGTTGATTAATCTTATTCAAGCTGAAATATGTCCAAAAGCACCAATTCTTTTTCAAATGAAAATCTACAAATTATAAAACAGAATTTTAGCATTCCTTTGAGTGCATACCGTGCGTCTTAAGGCCGTTATACACTGAACGCGTCGTGGCGAGTGATTTTTTAGATAATCATACAGGATTTTTTTAAGATGCTTTGACTTTTTGCTGACACACAATGAAGTTTACAATTGAGGCTTTCTGATGATACTGGAAAAATTGTTACCTAATGCTTTTTTGTTCAAACTGTGGAGAAATTCGCTTTAGTGGGGCGCAATTTTCTGTCGCGATGCGAATTTTGTTTTGATGGGCATAGAAAGGCCCTTTCAATCAATTTTCAGTACATGCAATAACGATCCATCACTAGAAACAAGAGGTCAAAATGTTTCTTTTCCTTTTATTTTATTTAATTTTGTTTAAAAAATCGCTCGCCGCGTCACGGCCGGTGTGTAACAGCCATTAGA
>JAIGNY010003324.1:15000-87500 GCA_020152595.1 Chiridota heheva
GACTCCTCGGATTCTACGGGTTAAGATACAAACAAATCACCGTACAAAAGATTTAACTTCTAATGTCCCCCAATCCCACCTGTGCTCAAGGTACTACAGTGAAACACCTAGTACTCCCCGTAGTACCGTCCGACTAATGCCAGCCGTGTTAGTATGGGTGCCGTTGGTGATGGCTGGCCGCCCTCATGCTGCAATCCTAATGTTAGCCCGTACTGAGGGATGTGTATAATAACTATAAAACAACCTGATTATCTACTTTATTTCATGCGTGTGTTTTCAGACAGTATGCTTCACTTTATCTATAGGTGTTTTTTTTTCCTTCTCTTCAGCTTTTCCAGTTTCAGCGGCTTTATTATTCTCCTGATATTTTACAGAAGTATACCAAATTCCACCAATCGTATTCATCAAAATACCAATCAAATTCAAAGCATTCATCTGAATGCCCCCAAATGTAAACATACCAACAATCGTCGTGATGACGCTCTTTGCAATGCCAACAATACTTGTAGTGAGTGCTGAGTTGGAAGTGGTACATAAAAATAAGGAATAATTTAATACGCACCCCATTGATATTACGGGAATGAATACAAACACAAAACCTGGCGATGCTGTGTTCAGATAATTTAGAGCACCTTTATATTCCGATGTAGATATATTGTACATGGTCAAAAGTGGAATACAATTAATGCTGTTGAAGTAGAGGATGCCTAACGCACTGTACTGTTTCTCCAGTCCCAACTTCTGAACCATTGTAAGATACATTCCTTGTGATACTATGCATATGAGACCACTGGTATAGGCCTCAGGTTTGAAATCCAAGTCCCCGTAACCTGCAAGGAAATATTTTGAAGAGCTCCAAGATAGAGAAGATGTATAAAGAGTAAGAATCATGGCCTAAAACTTTCAAATATTCGTTTTGAGGGAGGTGTGGGTTATGGAGCCATTCTTTTGAAAGAATGGAGGGAAGAGGAAAGGGGGGGGAGGTTGTAAGAGTTATTATGGGTGATTTCAGGAGTTATTTTGGGTGAATGTTATGATGTATCTGTAAATGCTGAGTGACACTGATAATCTGAAATTTTGAATGAAAGGGTCATTGTAGCTTACAAAATATAAATATTAAGAAAAACAATTTACTTAAGTTAGAACTTCTTCAATTTCTAATTTTATTGGTATATCATTTTCTTGTTAATTTAATGTGACAGTAATTCATTTTTTCAAGAAAAAGTTACATCAAGACTTATTTTGGTGAATTTTTTGCTGACAGTCAAGTCATTAGTCAAAGCTTGGCAGTCTTACAGTTCCACAGAAATAATTGAAGGCACTGGTGTAAGCTCATTAATTATCCTTTGTTCTCAGAATAAGGAATACTAAATGATTTTTAAAATGCAAACATCATGGGCTAAGCAAATTATTGACAAAATATGACCCACTGGCCCATTACATCACAGCCTACAGTATGTATGACAGACAAAATAACAAATAAATGAATAAAATAGTGCAAATACCTGCTACAATACAGCCAGAAGTAATAACTGACACTGAAGCTATTGTCTGCCATCGAGGGCGCCCTTTATTCAAGAGAATCATTCCTAGGAAAACAGTCACCAATGGCACACATCTCTTCATAACATTATACATCGGAATGTTCATCACGCCCAACGCACTCAGAGCAAATGTTGCGTGGAAAGAATAGAATAGCGAGGGCAGCAAACAATTCATCCCACTTTCATAAGTGTAATTGGGAATATCGACCCGTCGACAGACTTTCAGTAGCCAAAGAACAGCAACGGTGAAGACCATCTGTACCAAAAGCAGAAAGTTTGGATACTTGAAGCCATATGTTGTGATGGCTATTTTGTTAATGAAGGCCATCGAGCCAGAACAGATTCCGTAGAAAATAGCTGCTGGTAACCCCATGCTGGATGCTTCTTGAAACTTTCAGCAAAACAGAATAGTAACATATGGCTCTGCACCTGAACTTCCTAAAGGTTGAAAAATAAAAAAACAATTGATGAAACAAAATAGTGAAGAGAGAATTCAACGGCTAAAATTCATATTCTGTTCAGTTTTTCAAACTTTGAAATATAATATCCAGATATCAGTAAATTAATACAAAACTAATGGCAATGATTTTACCAATCGATAAATCTAATTTGGATCACCTTGGGCAGTGGCCTAAAGAAGTTCTAACCTACATAAATTGTTTTTCTTAATGGAAAGGTATCATACCATAACAAAATTTAGAAGTGAAAGCCGCCATGCTTTTAACGTCACTTCCGGTTTACAATTTTCCTATTGATTGCAAGAAATAACATCACAGATTTCTTGCTATCAATATGTAAAATTGTAAACCGGAAGTGACGTTACCAGCACAGCAGCGTTCACTTCTGAATTTATTTATGGGATGATACATTTCCTTATAATAATGTATTTTAAGCCACAATGAGCATTTCATCATATGATAACATACAAGAACAAAATATACATGAGCTACAGTATGCCTAGGCCTACAGCAACAGGATTTACACAAAAATGAAGGGAAAAAAGAAAAGTTTGAAAATTTGATCAGTGACTAAAAAATTAGGATAACAGAAATATAAAGACATTGGAAGTGCAAAGTTGTAACTAATAGGGTGTCTACAGCCCCCCCCAAAAAAAATGCAGTAGCCCCCCCACAAATACTAAAGCTAGCCTTAAGTATACATAGTAAACTGAAATATCAAATGAATCCTAGAAAACAGAGATTTTGTTTTTGTGTATACTGACTTATTGTTAATTTTGAACTGAGAACTGAGGCTGGAGGAACAATCTTCAAGAGTTTCTTCAAAATTATTTTATAATTTAGGACCAAAAACAGTCAGTTTTTTGAATGTCTGTAAAGTTGGTTACAGGTTGTAATTTGTAACCAATGGGCAGTTCCATTGGGGGGAGGGGGAGGGAGGGGGATTTCTCCGGAAAGGGGTTTCAGTGGGATTGGGAATCCCGGGGCAGGGTGCATTCCATGTAAAACCTACGCCGAAGGTACTATGAGGACTTTGCTTTCATACATCAAGACAGTCAAGTGACCAACTGGCAGCGCATTACTATGACTCTGTATGAGGCCTACTAAGTCTTGTTTAGTACTTTGCTTCTACTTCTGTGGTAACAAAACTTGCTTTTAATTATAGAAGAACATGATTGGCTAACTGTACAACTAAGGAATATGCAAAATTAGCTATTAACAGTATTCTACTGTATTTATAATTTATATTAAGTCACTGATACAGGAATACACAAAACTATATAGCAAAAAAGAATCCATTTTTTTTCTTCTTCAGCATTGCACCCTCTATACATGCATTCTACCTCTTTCATAATGGCTTCCATTGCATCGTTAGTCTAATGTAATCTAGCAGGAGTAAAGTGTCTTTAAGTGTGAAAGTTTGATACACTCTGCAAGATTTATAGGTGTTTTAGATTAATAAGTCTTGTGTGTAGTATTTGGGGAAAAGATATTACAACTGTACTACAAGTTAATACTCTTTTTCATGCTGAGTAGGCCTACGCCAAGAAAAGCTTGTGCTACACCACTAAACTGAAAAATCCATGAAGAAGATCTTTGCCCATAAATGCACCCTGGAACTTGCACCTGGATTGGGAATCAGGTGGGGAGAGGAAGGGGGGAGGGTTTTAGTGGGAATTGGGATGGAGAGGGGAGGTTATCTGTAGGAATGTCACCGACCCCCTGTACAAATATTTTTTGGAACTGCCAGTGTAGAAAAATGTTATCCAATTCTCAAAATAACACTGACACTTGACTTGAGTCTGACCCTGTAACAACGTTGTACCTTAACACTGGCATTTACTACTACTAGGCCTAGGTCTAGGCCTAAGTCACTGGGCCTACTACGGCCCTAGTAAAGTTAGGTCTAGCCAGATAACATTATGACTGTGTACTGTAGACATATGCATCGGCTGTACAGTCAGATGTTGTGCAAATTACAACGTGGAAAACGTTTACATTGAATTTGACTCAAAATAGTGTAGGCTAACCGAATATTGACGACGCACGGAAGTTAAAAAGCATTTCCGAGACGAAAATTGTGGCTGTTGCCTTTTGTAATTATAACTAAAAATTCGTCTATGCAAAAAAAGCATGAACATACTAAAAAAGACTTCATCTTAATGAGCACCTACGTTTAAACCTCAATGACTGTTGTAAATTGGTTAAAATAAGAAATTGTTTCACTGATTCTCCTCAGCGATAGTTCACGGTGCAAAGGCTTTGCACAAGTGTCTGTACCGATACCTAATTAATTAAAAACACTGCGATCGTCCAATTCCAAGCGTCAAAAGAATCTGCGGGCGTACACCAATAAATCGAACAACTAGCGTACGCACCAATAATAACAAAGCTTGGCAATTGGATGTTGAAAGTGTGAACGAGATCTGACAACAATACGTAACATATACCACATGGTGAATGTGAACGAGAATATTAACCATATCGGTCAGGTTACCATTGTTCATGTACACAAGCGGGATTTGAGAGGGAAATTGAAAGGAGGGCCACCCCCTCCCCCCTCCCACTGTTCCCGAGTTTGTACCTCAGTTTGTATTTGCAAGTAGTGTGTAGCAGGGCATACTGAGTGAGATGTTTTTAGTATAGTAGGCCTAGTACTACAACAGTGTTATATTGCATATGAAAAAGTGGCGGTCATTTGCTTCCATTTTAAGCCCCCCCCACTACACTCTATGAATAACTGAAACAGAAGGTACTTAACAATCTTTTGATATGATTAAATTGTATTTGTTCATTTCAGATAAAGAAGTTTCTGGTTCAAAAATTTGTTTTATATCCAATAAATTTGGGTGCTTGTTAATAACAGGCCCCTAATTGTTGTTTCGTCGTAAATGCTGTATTTATGAAGCTGCTTTGCCATCATTTTCAAATAGAGTGTGCCAAAGTTCTACGTTGAAATCACAAACAAGGCATGTTTTTTCTAAGTTCTTCGAAAATGATAACACTAGCTAAACTAATTTTCGTAACATTGATTTGACACCTATCAACTTTATTACAATTACTTTGACTGAATGCTTCGCTGCGTCGTAAATACCCCCTCAAAAGAACCTTATTGATGTGCAAGTATTACCTAACGCCTTTGCTTTCGATGACGTCATCCGCATTCTAGCAACAAGATATATACTAAGCATCAAATATTAAGTGCTGTCTATATCTACCTACTGTGGTGTAGCGGTTATCATACGTGTCTACAGACCACGAGGTCCTGAGTTCAGGCCTGGGTTGGGTAGACACGCAGTAACAACTGGTTACAAGGCCGTGGACATTGACTTGGTTGTCGATGTTATGTCTGTCCGTACGTCGTACCTGTGTTCTTGTCCGGGTCGTATTAAGCGTTTCGTGATAGCATTGTTTCTATCATAACCGATTACGCAGGTGACGACCCCGTCATTGTAATTGTGTGTTCACTCGTCGTCGTGCTGTCTACTATTTACCTACTGTGGTGTAGCGGTTATCATACCTGTCTACAGACCACGAGGTCCTGGGTTCAAGCCTGGGTTCGGTAGACACGCCAGTGTAGCACGCCTGTTTATCAAAGGCCGTGGACATTGACATGGTTATCGAAGTTATGTCAGTCCGCACGTCGTACCTGTGTTCTCATCCTAATCGTATTAAGCGTTTCGTCTTAGCATTGTTACTATCATACCGAATACGCAGGCGACAACCCCGTCATTGTAATTGTTCCCTCGTCATCGTCGTGCTGATACTGAGAAATCATGAACATTTCAACCAGGGATTTTTGAAAGAAAGTCGGGACAATTTTCAAAAAGGGCACTTTTGTCAGTTTTTGGAAAAGTGGGAAAATGTGCAACCTGGCCCTGCTTCCTACACATATGGTTTGAGCATACCGGGCGCGCGTGATTTTTATTTTTTTGGGGGTGGGGAGGGGGTAGAATAAGGGGAAATTGCCCCACCCCACTTTTTTCTAAATGTAGTATACTTTTGTAAGGTGATTTTTTTGTATCTTAATTAGCGTGATTTACCTCCCCTCCCCACGATTTTGACGTTCCTCCCACTTTCGGTAGGTAACTCCCGTTCATGGGTTAGGGAATATGGAGCCAGGACCAATGTTGGCAATTGCTCATTGGGCGAATAGGTAAAAGGCCTACTTTTGAAAAATATTCAGAACTTTTTTTGGGACCATGCAAGCGGTGTCAGGGCCCTGGTATATCACATGCTTTAATTCTGTCAAATAAATACGGAATGTAAGTTACATTTTTTATGTACTATGGATTTGTGAGTGAGTCACGTGGATTTCTATTTGTTTTCAAGCTTCAAGAATAACCTAGAATAAAGTCATAGAATTGTTTTCCTTTCCCAAAGATGATGATAGCAATGACATAAATTTCCTCTTGTCTGATTGGCTTAAATTCTGGACCCCAACCCTAACCTATAACCCTAACTTAGCTCAAATGAGTGCAATTGCTATCTTGTTTTGGGGAAAAATAGCGTCCTGGTCCGCCCCCAACTTTCAAAAAGGCACCTCCTGACTCCTTCGCCCCCTTACATAGGGAAAGGGAGAAGTGGCCCCTTTCCCGTGGCTCCAGTGGCGTTGCTAGGGGAGGGAGTGGCACAAATTGGATGTGCTCCCCGTGTGCCCCCCTCAAAGAACAACCGGCATCAAAATCACAGATGACTATGATGATCACAAGGAAGGTAGGTAGCTCAGTCGGCTGAGCGTACAACTGAGATGCTGGGGTTCCAGGTTTGAGTCCAACGGCGATTTAACCAGCGATTTTCCCACAAATATCCAGAACGATATACGCTGACATCAAGCGCAGAGTGTAACACACCTTCTCTACCCGACCTTTGTGAAAAGTGGTCAATGGTTGGGTGGCGCTAAAGGGGACGTAAAGCCGTCGGTCCCGATGGTAGGAATTTCACCTCCTGCCTGGTTCTTTGAACAATTCTCGAAAAGAGCTCATCAACTTTCCATTCTGGCAAATTCATCACACGAAAAACAAATCATTGTGACTTACGTGTGCTTTCCCTGGCATATGCCTAAAAAAGTGAAATACAAATAAAATAACTCGATTTAAAACATTTTCCGTCCTTTTTTTTCTTCTACCATCCTCAAATTCATGTTCTTAATTTGTACAGTAATAAAATAAAACTTCTTTGCCTTTTGCGCCTTTATGACCCTTTGTGTATGTATTCACATTTCGAATTTCCTCAGTAAGGTTTTAAGCGTTAATTGGAAAATAAATTATCTCTGCAGCTCTGAGGTGAAATTAATGATAGATTAATTTCTTTTCCTGGCTTATCATCATTTGAGTCATGATTTTGGGGCATCAAGTGCGCGGAATCTTCAGAGGTTATTTTTTGACCAAAAACTACCAGCAAAAGATGCAGGTGGCATTTTTCTTGACGTTTTTATTTCCTTTTAGAGTTTTTGACTCAATTTCTTAATTTTTCGAGAAATTTTTTCTGTACCTGCTTAGAAATATAAATGGCAACGCCAGTTGATTTTAACGTTACTATTTTCTCTCTTCTTTTTTTTTGAGCAGTTGAATTTTTGCATCAGCTCTTACATGTCTTAAGCCATTTTGGTGCGTCAAAAACAAAACAATTTCAAAAATGTCATCATTTTATCACTTGAATTATTGAGCTTCTGTGTTTGATTTGAGCCTAAAGTAATTATTGTGCATCAAAAAAAAAAAAAAAAAAAAAAAAAAACCCAGATATTTACACAGCTTCTGGGGCCGGGGCGTCGCCCATGAGCCTAATCTTTTTTCGAATTTTCTACAACAACAAAATTATATATATATATATATATATATCCTGAAAAGGGGAAATGTTTTTCTGCATATTCAGAAATGGTACAGTAATGGTAACCTTTTGCTAATATGAGTTAATTTTAATGTTATAATCTAAAATGATCATTTTTTCATCAATTTAATTTTTGAATTTAAATCCTTTTTAGGGCATAAAAACAAACAAAAATCAGGCTATACATTATTAGTTCCCCTCCACATTTTCTTCCTTTTAATTGTTGTGCCAGACAATCACCTTTCCCCTTCCCTCTCCCCTCCTCGTCTCCCCCGCCAAACGAAAAATCCTGGCTCCACTGCGTGGTTCCGACATCGCTCGAGACTGATTATTCATTCATTCAACGCATCTCCAGCTGAACCCGATTTCAAAAATACACGCTAGATTTTGGGTGACGGTCAGGCAATAAGTTTTGTTTACATAGGCATGCAGCCATCAACTCTGGCATCAACTTCTGAAGGCTGGAGCTAGGCCTAGGCCTAGTAAGTAATACTCCATGCGTAAACACAACACAGTCTGACATTCTAATCACAATCGATTCTGACCATTAAAAAGATTCAAGGGACAGGGCCATACTCTCTCGCATGTCATACTGCTACTGCTAGCACTGCACTGAAGGGCTAGACAGATATAATCAGATGCAATCTTCTTTTTCAGGACCATTCTGCTAATCAAATTTATTCACCGTCTTTGGAGCTTACTTTCGTTCAGATTCCCAAAAGAAGACGTTGAACTAACCTGAACTACCACAGTGAATGGCACTGTTTTGACTAATCCTGTCTCCCAGAGCGCTCAGACTGCCATATTCTTGATGGAAGAAAGCAGGTAGGCCTAAGCTAAATTTCAAAACCTGAGACTAAAAGTAATATATTAAATCATATCATCATGCATAATTCTTACATTCATGGGATAGATTAGACAGGGAAACTTAAATTGCCTTTTTCCACTTTTCTGCCTTACAAGTTACAGGCTACAGTCCAGTCTTATTCTTAACGCCTAACAGGTGTGTGTCCAAATCACATGTAGGGCAAATTAATATCATATGATGCTGTTCTGTGTTTTACTATACTTTGTTTGATTGGCATGGGTGTAGCCTATGTACAAATTAGAAGAGCAAGACATGCTAGATCTGCTGGCAAGTTTAAAGGATAAGTTCAGTGGTCATTTATGTCCATTTGAGGACTTAAAAAGAAACAAAAGTGGTGTACAAAGCATAGACCTAATCCAACAAACGCAAAAAGACGTCATCCGGCGTCAATTTTGTAAACAAATTAAATTTTGGTAAGCAAAGCTCAGCACTGCAAATTACTAAAAACATGGATATCTGACAATTAAGCAGTGACATTTTCTGGTACTGTAATTCCCAATGTCACCTGCTGGTACCAAGGAACTAATTATTTTCCCCATTGAAGCTTATGATGAAAGAGTCAAATTTGGGGTCCTTTTTGTACCTTTTTGTTTTGTTCAACTTTTTTGTATATTTTCACCAGATTTAGGAGTGCCACACTTCCACCACCCTTACTGTGTGGACTTGAAATAGTCCTATTGTTTTTCCTCTTTGTTCAGGATTGAAGAAGGAGTGCTGGTAGGAGTTGGAATTCCCCTAGTGGACATCCTGGTGCATGTGGATGATGACTTTCTTCATAGGTAAGAGGGGTGTGGGAGGGGACTGCAAACAAACCCATAGCTACTGTAGCTTGGACAGGGGGAATTCCACATCCTAAATAAAACCAAATTGATAGGAAGACGTCAGTCAGCCCAGCATTCCGATCAAACCCACCATTCACAACCTATCCCATGTTGACAACGTCCACATTACCCGCCTTAGAATAGGTCACACCCACCTCACTCACTCCCACCTCCTTACTGGCTCCCCCACCCCTCTGCAACAATTGCCATTGTACCCTCACAGTCCATCACATTCTCCTTGCTGCCCCCTGTACAACCTTCCCAGAGCTTCCTTTGCTGCCCACAACTTAGTAGCCGAGCTCTTCCAAAAAGAACCTGCGGATAAAATGATCTCCTTCCTTCATCATGCTTCCCTTTGCAACCATATTTAGTCCTCTTTCCCCACTCCCTCTCTCTCTACATTATTTTCCCACCCATACACCTCTTTAGATCCCAGCTTTCTGGCTTTTAGTTCTCGTGTTTCTCTCAATCTCCCCCTCTTTACTCTCCTTCCTAACTCTGGAATGATCTAACCTCTCAGGCACAATTTGACCCTTGCTGTTGTGGTGCCGTTAAACTCTCATCAAACAAACAACAGGAAGACCATCTCAACTGCTCCTTCATAGCGCTACCCCCTCATTAGATATTTAATTCCTACTATCCCAGCACTTTTTTGAAAATGCGCTCGGGAGCGGGGCCAAAGATGGGGCACCCAAAACGGTGATAATATCGCCGCATAGTAGAGTAAAGGTTAATCAAGGCATGATTGTTGAAGGGTCATCTGTCTTCCAGGCAGCAGAGCCGGGCCCGTTCCGCTTCCGGGACTCACTATGCCGCCCACCGGGACCCGCTGGGCCGCCCACCGGGACCATGCTGTCTATATTTTTATGTTGGGGCATTTGTCGCGGGTTGATTAATCCTTACTCTACCAGCACTTTTTTGAAAATGCGCTCAGGAGGCGAGGCCAAAGATGGGGCACCCAAAACGGCGATAATATTGCCGCGTGGTAGAGTAAGGGTTAATCAAGGCATGATTATTGAAGGGTCCTCTGTCTTCCAGGCAGCAGAGCCAGGCCCGTTCCGCTTCCAAAACCCGCTGGGCCACCACCGGGACCATGCTGTCTATATTTTCAAGTTGGGACATTTGTCGCGGGTTGATTAATCCTTACTCTATCAGCACTTTTTTGAAAATGCGCTCAGGAGGCAAGGCCAAAGATGGGGCACCCAAAACGGCGATAATATCGCCGCATGGTAGAGTAAGGGTTAATCAAGGCATGATTGTTGAAGGGTCATCTGTCTTCCAGGCAGCAGAGCCGGGCCCGTTCCGCTTCCGGGACTTGTTGGGCCACCCACTGGGACCATGCTGCCTATATTTTTGAGTTGGCGCATTTGTCTCGGGTTGATTAACCCTTACTCTACGAGCATTTTTTTGAAAATGCGCTCGGGAGGAGGGGCCAAAGATGGGGCACCAAACAAAACATATCGCCGCCTGGTAGAGTAGGGTTAAAGAAGAAAAGATATTGCTGGCTATGGGTCTGCTGTGAGCCATTTATAAGATTATGCCACAGAGAAAAGACCTCTAAGTGGTGTTCAAGTCAGGGCACATCTGGGGCTGTCACCCCGGGGTGTCACCCCAGGGTGTCTCCAGGATTAAACTAGTTATATATATATGGTGGTCATGGAGGAAATTTACGTCTTTCTTAGTAATTGTTAATGTACTAAAAATACAAATAATTTATTAAGATAATTAAAAAAGTAACACGATGATTAAGACAATTGAGTAAGATAATTAATTAATTCAAACAATTATTTTTTACGATGATTAAGATAATTGAGTAAAATAATTAAGATGATTTATTCATTTTTATGATTAAGAAAACTGAGTAAGATAATTAATTAATTGAGATAATTAATTATTTTACTACAATGATTAAGATAATTGAATAAGATAATTAATTAGGGTAATTGATTGATTACTATAATTAAGATAATCGAGTAAGATAATTGAATAAATAATTAAGATAATTAATTAAGATAATTAATTTATTACGATGATTAGATTAATTCAGTAAGATATTTAATTAAGATATTTAATTGATTTATTACGATGATTAAGATAATTGAGTAAGATAATTAATTATTTAATTAGGATAATTGTTTTTGTTTTACTAATTGAACACTACAACTTTTTATAATTTCTCCACTAGACTCGTGTTTTATCACTCTTTTGATTAAACTGAACATTGTGAATTAATACAAAGTTGGATGGGGCTTATGTTTTTAGCCAGGACTTTTATCAAAGAGGATACCAGCACTAAATATTTTAGGTTGATTTGATACAAGGGGAGGGGGTATAGATTAGTGGCCTATTATCAATTAAATCCTTTGAAACTTAAATTGAACAGAAATGACGTACAGTATTGTCAGCGTAAGATGGCAATAGGTGTGCCACTGTGCCAGGTACCTCAAATTTGATTCAGGGGGAGGGGTGGACAATGTATTAAAAGATATTATCTCAGAAACAATGCAAGGATGTTGTTAAAAGTATAATCCCCCTCTCACCCCCACCCCTCCTCAGATTTGGATAGATTGGAAAATCAAGTTGGGCAAGAAGTGGAAGGATGGCTCATACTCTGTGCCACCACCATTGAAAGTAAGAAGAATTAAATGCATATATTTGTGAGACATGGCTTTGTGGATACGTGTGTACTTAATTGAGTTGTCCTCTATATTTTGAACATATTGAATTCTGTACCAACTTGGATATTTGAGGAAGGACCAGATGTTAACTTTATGTTTCCCTGGTTTCATTCACGTTCTTAAGGTATGAGCTACCATCAAATGGTTCAATCCAAGTGGAATCAGCGACACGATTATCATCTCTCTTCGATGAACTGGGAGAGAGTCCAGCTGCCGACATCAAGCCAGGTGGCTCATTGAACAACTCATTCAGGATAACTCAGGTATAAACAGGCGGGGGGGACAAATGAAAATTGCCTAATCTAATGTTACTGATGCTAGCCCATGCATAATTTTGCCCAAATTATCTTGATGCACATGATGAGACTTCCATTGTTTTAAAATTTGCATACATTTGTGTAAAACGACAATTTTTAGGCCAGTTGCTACACTCTTTCAAGTAAATAATCAAATCTCTGAGTTGTCCATTAATAGTCAGTTGTCTCTTTCTCTAGTGGCTCCTCAAAGTACCCAGAGCCTGCACCATTTATGGTTGCATCGGAAATGACAAGCTTGGTGACATCATGAGGTCAACAATAGAGAAAGAAAACCTGAACTGCCAGTTGCAGGTCCACCCAGAGCTACCGACGGGTGTATGTGCCTGCTTGATAAAGGGAGATAACAGGTAATGTTAGTTTGCATTGTTTTAAACATGAAGTACTGTACGTACATAAACATGCATATCGTAAGCAGAGCTATGTACATACATGAACATGCATATCGTAAGCAGAACTATGTACGTACATGAACATGCATATCGTAAGCAGAACTATGTACGTACATGAACATGCATATCGTAAGCAGAACTATGTACGTACATGAACATGCATATCGTAAGCAGAACTATGTACGTACATTAACATGCATATCGTAAGCAGAATTATGTACGTACATGAACATGCATATCGTAAGCAGAACTATGTACGTACATGAACATGCATATCGTAAGCAGAACTATGTACGTACATGAACGTGCATATCGTAAGCAGTACTATGTTCGTAAATGAACATGCATATCATAAGCAGAACTATGTACGTACATGAACATGCATATCGTAAACAGAACTATGTACGTACATGAACGTGCATATCGTAAGCAGTACTATGTTCATAATGAACATGCATATCATAAGCAGTACTGCCGAAAAGGGAAGCGTTTCCGGGTACTTGGGTGCCTGGGTTGTAGGTGTCTCTAAAAATGTAGAAAAGTTGAGATGGACGTTTAAAAGATGGCCTTTAACCAGCAAAGGATCAAACGTGTGCTCAAGATACTCCCAGCACCTCAATGATTCTTGGCGGCCCTGATTGTAATGTGTTTAACATTATAAATGTGGTCAATCAGCTGGACGTAATGTTACTTTGCATGTTAAACATTCATATCGTAAAGGTGTTTAGTGTAGGCAAGCATTTCCATCTGATGGTTAAGGTCAAAAATAATTAACAGTGGCGTAGGAACCAGGGGCCAGGCCTGAATTATTTTACTGGAAGGGGAAACCATTCCCCCTTCCTTCCACTTATTCAATGATGAAGGTCTAAAGTCATAATCCATAATGGCATTTTTTCATCCGGAAATCTTCAATTCTCTTGAAATCTCCTTCAATATTCTTGAAATTTGCTTCATTTTTTGAAGAAAAAAAATTCTTAATTTTGGGAATTTATTTTCAATTGTCACAAAATTTGCATCTTTTTCATGAAATGTCCTTCATTTTCAGGAATTTATTTTCATTTTCGGGAAAATTACAACAGTACTCCTAAAATTTACTTCAATTCTTGTAAAATTTCCTTCACTTTACGTGAAATTGTCTTCATTATGGGAAAATTTTCATCAATTTTCAGAATATTTCCTTCAATTTTTGAGAAAATAATTCTTAATTTTTGGAAATTTATTTTCAGTTGTCACAAAATTTGCATCATTTTTAATGAAATGTCCTTCATTTTCGGGAATTTATTTTCATTTTGGGAAAATGACAACAGTTCTCCTGAAATTTACTTCAATTCTTGTAAAATTTCCTTCAATTTTCTTAAATTGTCTTCATTATGGGAAAATTTTCATCAATTTTCAAAATATTTCCTTCATTTTTGGGAAATTTGCTTCAATTTTTGTAAAACTTACAACATTTTTTGGGAAATTTTCATCATATTTTGGGAAATTTCTTTCAATTTTAGGAAATTTCTTTTATTTTCGGGAAATTTTGCCAAAGGGAAGCCCTTTACAAATAGTTTTACTGTGATATTAAAAGACTCATATATTCTTGTAGATTTGTTGGGACAAAAATCAAATCTGGCCTTCTCCCCTCCCTCCCCATGTCAAATAGTTTCCTACGCAGCTGATTAACACTGATTGTAGCAAGTTTTTAAGCATGCTTTCAAGAGCTCAACACAAGCTTCTGAGTTTGCCTAAATTAATGTTTGTAAAGGTAGTCAATAAAGTTTTAAACGAGAGCCCCTTAAGGCTTCTTTTACCCTTTTTGCTTTGTTTATAGATAGATTCTTTTGCTTTACCAGGGGGGAGAGGGGGCAGGGAGATAACCCCCCACTGAGACAATGAGTCTTTTCCAAATTTCAGTTCATTCCTTAACACCGGCGATTCTTAATCGGCGGCCCGCGGGCCAATTCTGGCCTGCCAAACTCCAATCTGGCCCGCGAACAATAGTCTTATTGGGAAAAAAATATCATACCGATTAATCAGTAAGAGATTGGTAAAAATTGCAAAATACTCGTTTACTCTGGTTCTTTCTAGGCAGATCAGCAGCGTATCAAAAATAAGATGTTATCTCCAGTGCCGATATAGATTGGGCAGACTTGCGGCTTGTCCAGTGGTGTCACTAAGGGGTGTCACAAAATTTTCTTCCTTCTCTTCAATTTTGGAATTTCTGTGTTTGATTTTAGGCCATTTTGGGGCATCAAAAACAAGAAATCTGCAGAGCTTCTGGGGGCTTTGCCCCCTGGACCCCTACCAGGGTCCCTTATGTGAGCCCCTGAACCCCATACCCGTACACACATGCTTCTCATGCCACCAATAGGTGCCACTTTTATAATGTCCCCCATTTTCCTCCTCTGAACTGCTGTGCCTCCAAACGAATATCTCTGGTGAAGCCACTGGACTTGTCAAAGGAAGGCGGATAAAAGAACCACCAACATCTGGCGTACATCCTTCTTATCACGCATTTGATTATTATTTTATCATTTCTTGATCAGAATGCTGTGTTCCAGATACTGTGCCGCCAGAGACTTTTCCAAAGAGAATTTTCTCCTCCCAGAAAATTGGCAACATATAGAAAAAGCCAGGGTGGTTTACTTGCTAGTAAGACTTCAGACTTTTTCTTGAACTTTTTCAGAGAACCTGCAGTCTCATGTTTATGTGGTACAGCTTCAACGGGAAAATAAATTTGGACCCGAAAATTGAAGGAGATTTCTTCATAAGCAAGCAATGTTTGATGGAAAGTTTGACTTTAATTTATCAGTGCAACATTCCCCCTTCCCCCCCCCCTTCCTTCTCCTAAAAGGTGACCCTATGTACACTCCTATATCCCTGGTCAGAAATTTAGAGAACAATAAGAACATAAATAAGAATAATTGGATTTAGACAATTCAGAAAATTTTATAATAAGAATTTGATAAATTAAACATATATATTATCATTTCTCAGAATGTGTAATATCTTTGCCCTTCCGGGAAAAAAAATCAGCTATGTCATTGGCTCAGCTCTCTTTAATTAGTTTTTACAAGATTGCTGTCTTCACTTTCTTGTGTTTATAATCTTAACCTTGTAAATACAAATTCTTCTTGAAAACATTTCAAAAAGAAAATATTTTGTTTTGACATTTTCTACAGGGTTATTTTCTATATGCCAAGCCAGATATAGCGCAACTGTTGGTTGACCATGTGAAGGAGAAAAGAAAGATACTGTGTTTCAGCCTTTCTGCACCTTACGTTTGTAAACAATGCCAAGATGCTCTGGTCAGAATTTTGCCTGTTGTTGATATCCTTTTTGGAAATGAAGAGGTTAGGGACCTACTTTTCATATTTTGATCAAGCAATCACCAGTATTTGAAATAGAAATCTTAATTTGTTCCTGATTGGTGGTAGTAATTCATAAGCCTGCTGGGATAACCAAATTTCAAGATATCCCTAAACTGGGTAGAAATCCTAGATATAACCAATATCTGATCCAGATGTAACTCAAATCTGATCTATGTATAACCCAAATGTGATCCACATATGATCCAGATCTGATCCAGATTTGACCCAAATCTGATCCAGATATAAACCAGATCTGATTCATATATAACCCAGATATGATTCATATATAACCCAGATATGTTTCATATATAACCCAGATATGATTCATATATAACCCAGATCTGATCCAGATATAACCTAGATCTGATACAGATATAACCCAGATCTGATCCAGACATGATCCAGATATAACCCAGATTGGGTCTGGATATAACCCAAATCTGTTCCAGTTATAACTCAAATCTAATATATATATATACCCCAGATCTGATCCAGATTCAACCCAGATCTGATCCAGATTCAACCAAAATCTGATCCAGATATAACCCAGATCTGATTCATATATATAACCCAGATATGATTCATATATAACCCAGATCTGATCCAGATATAAGCTAGATCTGATCCAGATGTAACCCAGATCTGATCCAGAGAACAAAATACAGATAAAATCCTGAACTAGATTTGATATTAATCCCAGATCCTTACTGTCAGTCAAAATCTAGCAAGTATAGACTTTCTCAATATTTTCAGTGACTAAGATTTAGTTACTGAAGAAATTTAAAAATTTGTGCATTAAGATTTTGAGTTTTCCACAAGCTCATACATTACAACTTTAACATAAATTAAACACTGATCAATCTTTGATCAGAAATAAACCAAAAAAAACCTTGAGAGTGCTATTTTCAATATGCTCAAAAAGCCTGTTCTATTTTACAACTAATTTAACCACCATAGAAATTGCTGTATGTCCATTGACCTTTTAATTGAAAAAGCTTTCAAATGTTATATAACAAAAATGAAAATAGATTAACTGGTTTATTCATATTGTGATGCCTTTTCATATAATCAAATCATATTTAATGTCACAACACCATTAAAGGATTAGTTTAGTGTTCAAACAAACTTATCTTATATGAAAGATGACTTTAAAAGAAATAAAACGGTGGAACAGGGTAGAATGCCATGTGGGACATGGTGGGATGCCACGAGTAACACAGAGTGTGACATGTTGGGATGCCATGTGTGACATAAAGTAGGATGCCATGTGTGACATAAGGTAGGATGCCATGTGGGACATAGGGTAGGAGGCCATGGGGACATGGGATGTGATGCCATGTGGGACATAAAGTAGGATGTCATTGGAACATTGGGAGGGATACCATGTGGAACATATGGTGGGACATAAGGTGGGATGCCATGTGGGACATCAGGTGGGAAGCCACTGATGCGGGACAAGCAAGGGGAGGGATGTTATGTGGGATATAGGGAGGGATGTCATGTGGTACATATGGTTGGGTTAATGTGGGACATACATGTAGGATGGGATCCATGTGGGCCATAGCATGGGATGCCATGTGGAACATATGGTGGAATGCCATGTGGGACATGGTGGAATGCCATGTGAGACACTGTATGGTGGAATGCCATGTGGGAGATCATGCCATGTGGGACAAGGCATGGGATGTCATGTGGGACATGAGGTGGGAAGTCATTTGGGACATGGGATGTGAGCCATGTGGGACATAGGGTGGAAAGCCATGTGGGTCATAGGATGGGATAACCTGGGGGACATAATGGAATGCCATGTGGCACATGGGATGGGATGTCATGTGGGACATGGGGTTGGATGCCATGTGGGAGATATGGTGGAATGCCATGTGGGACATGGGATGGGATGTCATGTGGGACATGAGGTGGGATGCCATGTGGGACATGGCATGCCATGTGAGACTTGGTGTGAGAAGCCATTTTTATAATTGGCGGGTCATATGATATGGGTGTCAATTTGCATGGGCATGCGAACCATGGCGGTATTTACCATTCTAGTTCTTATTGTGATGCCTTTTCATATAATCAATCTTATTTGATGTCACAAAACCATAACGGAATCTTCACTTATAAGACGTTTTTATTCCTTTTTTCACTTACAGGAAGTAGAAGCTCTTTCTCAATGTATTTTTTCTCAGGTAAGAAGGTTGACAGTTTTATAAATACAGTTATTATTATTATTATTATAATTATTATTATTATTATCATTATTATCATTATCATTATCATTATCAATATCATTATCATTATCATTATCATTATTAATATTATTATTGTTATATTTTTTTTATTATTATTTTTATTCAAACTTTCATATTTGCATTACAAAGGAAGTGTCAAATTATTTAGTCACCGAAAAGCAGCATAACAGGAATTCATTCATGAACATAAAAACCTTAACAATTAAATCATTTCTTTAACAAGTTACTGATTCTGTGTACATTATAGGTAACCAAGTTTCCAATAGAGGGAATTCATCATGTGACTCCCAACTCAAATGGCAGCCATTTTGCAGGAAAGCATTGTTGCATTTCACGCATTTTCTCACAGCTCAGTCACATCACATGTACAACAAACATACTGCATGCTAATCTACCAGTGCCAGTTCAGCAAATTTACTTATTGCAGTTTTTTATTCGCTTCTGATTTTACTTCATATTTTTCCTTAAGTTTAATATTTTTTACCGGGTATACGAATAGTAATTTTTGCGTGAACATCAGCTGATTGTTCGTTATACTCAGACAAAGCCTACAAACCAGATATAAAGTGCTTGCTGCAAATCCTAGTGTAAACTGTAGGTTGAAAGCCATCGTGTTGTACAGCATGCAGAAACCCACTTCAAACATCGATCAGGATTAGATGGAAATCGGGAAAATGCCTTTTTATTCCCCGGCACATGTCTATTGCAACTTACAGCACAGCACGATTCCATCATAATTATCTTATAAAAATGATTTTATATAACAACATGCAAACATATGTAAGTCTAATTAAGTGTACAGCAGATAACATTGTTCTCGCCCTACAAAATGACGATGTAAACAAACTTACAAAGTCATGTGACCATCAGCTGAAACACCCATATACAGTAGTGCTAAAACTGATTTATCCTGTTACTGGTTAAAGCAACATTTTTTTTCTGTATCAAAATAACTTCTTAAGACTAAAAGGAATGCTTTAAAAGAAATACCATTGACATATTTACACACACATATATATATATATATATATATATATATATATATATATATATATATATATATATATATATATATATATATATATATATATATATATATATATATATATATATATATATATATATATATATATATATATATATATATATATATATATATATATATATATATATATACATATATATATATATATATATATATATATATATATATATATATATATATATATATATATATATATATATATATATATATATATATATATATATATATATATATATATATATATATATATATATATATATATATATATATATATATATATATATATATATATATATATATATATATATATATAATATTTTGCTACAAGTAACACAAAAGAAAATACTTCATATCTTTTGAGCCAAAAATTATTATATTCATGGTAGGTTCAAAATGAAATGTTGTTTTCTCATTAACATAATTATGCAGCAAAATCTAACCAAAACTGATAAACAAGAGGACATAAAAAGAAAAGATGTTTGATTGTTTCAGTGTCCACTTTATAAAAAGAATATTAATCGTTACCTTTTAGGTTGATCTTTCATAAAAATGCATTTGTATGAATATAGTTATGAAGAAAAATGTCTTTTCTGACTTATTTATTGGAAGAAATGATCACCAATTTGACAAATTAAAATTGTAACAAAACTTTTTGCAGCATATATGAAGGAAAACAGTTTGCTCACTTTACTGGAAAACATTTAAAATGATCAGCAAGTTGACAAATTAAAATTGTAAGATGAACACTTTTTCACTAAATATGAGGGTAAATATTTAACTGGAAGAATTTATCAGCAAGTTGACAAATTGAAAAAAATGTAGCATCAATGCTTTTGCAACAGGTATTAAGCAGTTATTATACATGTCTACAGACCACGAGACCCTGGGTTTAAGCCTGGGTTGGGTAGACATGCCAGTGCACCACAAGTGGTTATCAAAGGCCGTGGACATTGACTTGGTTGTCGATGTTATGTCTGTACCTATGTTCTTGTTCGGGTCGTATTAAGCGTTTCGTGATAGCATTGTTACCATCATAACCGAATACGCAGGCAACGACCCCGTCATCGTAATTGTGTGTTCACTCGTCGTCGAATGAAGAAAAGTATTTTGCTGACGGAACTGGAAGAAAATATCAGCAAGTTGAAAAGTTAATGACTTTAAAGTGTTTTTTCTTTCTTAAATTTTCAAATTCCTTTTTGCAGGAAACTGCCTTCAATTTATCAGTGACGATACTCAAATTATCACAGTTCAGGAAGGAGAATGCATCAAGACCGAGACTTATTGTGATAACTAGAGGGGGCAAATCAACATTAGTCGGACAAGGTTAGTATACAGTATATATATCGATTGAAAGTAATACTGCACTGGCCCTCTCCTACTGCAGCTCAGCAGCCCTTTCCTAATCTTTTTTAACATGTTAGCTGCTGATAATGTCATACTGAATCAGGCCCTTTGTTACATATGTACTTGTTGGCTTTATTGCCCACCAGCTACTTTATTTGTCCCACCACATATTCGACAATTGGTATCATGAGGACCTGACTTTAAAAATGAAAAGTAAATAAGGTTCATTACCAATTTTTTGTGTGTTGTCATTTTCTTATTGATTTTTTTTTGCAGAAACTGTGTCTCCAGGAACCCTCTTCCCCCTCCCAAACCCAGTGACACTTCTGCTGTAGGGATTCACTCTCTACTTTTCATCAATTTTTTGTCACCCGTGAAAATTTCTTTAAAAATGCTCTGTAATTAATTATAGGAGCTCCAATTTTTTTCTCAGTCCATTGCACTCAAAACCTGCCTGAGCTCATTTTCAAAATCCAAATTAATCGTCTGCTTCGAGATTATACACATGACCTGGCCCAGTATTACACCTATCTGAAAAACCCTCCATTAGTTGTTATGCTTTTTATAATTTCAAACGGTCAGACTCGACCTGGTCAGACTTTTCCCCTTTATTTTCTTTATTTTGAAAACCACAAGTAATTAAGATCAAATTTCCTTTATCAATGGCTCCATTGTACTAGTTCTCCATTTGGTCCTGAGGGAGTTGGTGTTGGGTATCATATTAGCAATGGATGAAGTCCTTATTGTGTGGTTGAATGATTATTTTAAATAAAATAAGTAGTATCATTTGCTACATTAAGTTTGTGGTTTTGATTTGCTGGAAAAATTTTAAAGGAGAAGGGCAAGTCATGTTACTTCAAAATACTAGTTTTGTGTCAAAATGGTCTACCTGTTTTTCTTCTCTAGACAATGGTGAACCTTCTGATTGGTCCATCTGAGCACTTTATGTAAACAACAAAATATTAAAGGAAAGATATCGTCCTATAAATAAATTCAGAAGTGAACGCTGCCTTGCTAGTAACATCACTTACAGTTTTTAATTTTCCTTATTGATTGCGAATAATCTGTGATGTTATTGATAATGTGTAGGCTCATAAGGTTTGGATGGGCGGAAGAGTGATCTATAACTGCAGATTTATCTTGATCAACAGGGAAAATTAAAAACCAGAAGTAACGTTACCAGCACGGCATTGTTTACTTCTGGTTGTATTTAAGGGACAACACTTTTCATAGGCTCCTTTGTTTGTTTACAGATCAAATATATAGTCTAACAAGTAGAGGTAAAATCACTGTTTTCTGTGTTTTTTCTTCATTGCTTCTAGTAAGGATACCGTCAGTGTAGCTGGGAAAAATCTATGCTTCCAGCAGTAATAACCACGGGAGAATTCGCAGGAAGAAAAACAATTATATAAAAAATAAAAAAATATTTGTATATTTTTTTGAAAAGATTTCTAAATATATGTGGTAAATATGTGCTCTGAAATTGTCCCCCATGTAATTGTGCAATGAAAGTACATTACTAAAATTGCAAAAGAGGGAAGCATATAAAGGTGTATTTACTACATTGATATCATTTCTGTCACGAATTTTTGTGGGTAGATTTTCAAAATCTTTATTCAGAACTGTGGGAAATTTTATAATTAATTCCAACTCCCACCTTTAGGAATGTCGGTTCATGCTGGGTAAGTCCGTTTACTCCAAATTTCTTGGGTCGATCTTTAATACAGTGGGCATGAAGTGAAAAATTGAACATGACAGTAAAGTGCATGAGAAAATCATTGAAAGTCGTTTCAGTCCTGATACTTTAGCACGTAACCATGATGAATTTTTAAGTAAAGGAGCACTAAACCGAAAAGTGAGGGCACTCTTCTTTGTGAATTTCACACGTATATCATCCACAACAGATTGATAAACTTCATGGCTCCATGAAGCAATATCTTTTCTTAGGAGAAATAATTCGTCAATCATTCACAGTTAATGCACATATTACCACAGGCATGTGATACACAGATACTTTTATTACCACGTTTAAAAACAAATTTCTCCCACTAAAACACCTTACACGGATGAGTGATTTTCAATCACAAAAGTGCCTTGATTATTCAGCACTGGCTTTCTCTAATCTTATACACTCAAATAACCTTTAGCTACTTGGCTGTGGTGTGCATGGGAATGGCAGATAATCAATCATTGTTTTGAGTGGAAACAATACACTGAACAGAGTGTCGGGTTGGTAATTGTCATACCTGAGTTTTCAGAATAAACTCAGGTGTTGAGTGCGGGTAGCTTAAAGAGAAACTTTTCGGCATGTCCATAGCCACAGACGACGTGAGGGCAAAGATCACTTGAATATTTATATTAACCAGCAAATTGCTACATGTATACTGTTGCATGCTAGATAAGCATTTGGTCTTTGGGGGGGACCCCCCTAAAAATATGCCCTCACGGTCCAGTGCTCCTTTAACCGTTAATTCATCTTAGGCATCAGAACCGCAATGCACCTTTGCATTATGCATGTTTTCAACTTTTGAGCTATATTCTGATATTGTAGTGTATTTTCTGAAGTCTTGGAAATCACTTTGTTCAGATATATGATTGTTGAAATTGAAACTAATTTTTGAATATCTCTTGCATGAAAATGAAACCTCTTATGATAAGATAGTATGTGGAGTGTGTCATGTGATTTAACCATTTTCACTTTTGCACCGCAGGGGACAAAATCACAGAATATCCTGTCATTAGCATCTCTGAAGAAGACATTGTAGACACGTGCGGTGCTGGGGATGCATTTGTGGGAGGTAATACAATTTTTCTTAAAGGTCTATGTGGACATGTAGTAGACTGGTGTAATTTTCTTCCAAAAAGTGGGGGTCTCTGGTGACAGACGGAGTTTAGGCAGAGCACTATACCCTCCCCTACTATACCCTTCCTCCCCTCCCCCCCCAACTTTCCTCCAACAGAGGTCAACATTTAACCAAGATATACATCCTAAATCCAAGCATTTCATCATTTCATGGCAAACATTTTTTCTTCTCCTGAAACCTGTACTTTGTTCTTGTAATCCAGCCAAAAATTGTATCAGTGGGGGTAGGGTGGTAAGGAGAAGGGGGAGGGGGGGGGGGAGAGTTCCTCAGAAATTGTGACCTTGCATATAGAGTAAAAATCACTTCATTTCCTTTCAAATCTATGTAAAAACCATGAAAGTTTCAGAAAAGTTCATGAATGTCACTTTAAATTGAGCCCTGATGTAAATTCCAGTACAACCCAGTTGATAAATAAACAAAACTGAGTTAAACAGGTTTAAGCAGGGCAAAATAGATTTAAATTGGTTAATATTAGGATCAAACTGGGTATGTAACTAGCTGTAACTGGTTTCAGACTTATTTCTTTCTTAACTGGCTTCAAAGCTTCCTCATTCTTCCAGCTGCAAATTTGTTCCAATTTCCAGTTAAAACCGGAAAAAAAACCCAGCTCAGCCAACTTAACGTGCGGAAAATTTATGGCTGGGAATTAAACAATATTCCAATTTTATGACATCTGTTCCATTTCCTCAAATGAATCCATTCATTTTCATCCGCTGCTATGAAAGTTTGGCATGCATGCCATTAAAGTTCGTGTAATGTAAGGTAAGATCGGCACCTACTATGCTTAGTTATTTCTTTTATTGTTTATCGTTTATATGACGATCCTTGATACTATTATTATTATATATGTTGTTGATATTTTTGTACATATTTTGTGACAAGGGCCTAGTGCACTGATTTAATAAATGAATGAATGAATGCATGCATGGAATGAATGAATAAATGCATGCCTGGAATGAAATGAATGAATGCATTGGAATGAATGAATGAATGCATTATTGAATGAATGCATTAATGAATGAATGCATGCATGGAATGAAAGAATGAAAACATTCAAAGCATAAAATCATTCAGTACATGAATGGAATGAATGAATGAATTAGTCAATAAACCAATCAATAAATCAATCAATGCATGCATGGAATAAATGATTGAATGAATGAATGAAATTTGACAAAGTAAGTTTGACAAAGAGTTAATGATGACTAGGTCACATGACCATTATTGTTAAAACATTATTCCCATCCCTTTCCATGAATATGATAGAGGAATATATCATGTTGATGAATATGATAGAGGAATATATCATGTTGATGTATATGATATAGGAATATATGTAGATGTATATGATGGAGGAATATATCATGTTGATGTATATGATATAGGAATATATCATGTTGATGTATATGATATAGGAATATATCATGTTGATGTATATGATGGAGGAATATATCATGTTGATGAATATGATAGAGGAATATATCATGTTGATGTATATGATATAGGAATATATCATGTTGATGTATATGATAGAGGAATATATCATGTTGATGTATATGATATAGGAATATATCATGTTGATGTATATGATGGAGGAATATATCATGTTGATGTATATGATAGAGGAATATATAATGTTGATGTATATAATAGAGGAATATATCATGTTGATGTATATGATAGAGGAATATATCATGTTGATGTATATGATAGAGGAATATATCATGTTGATGTATATAATAGAGAAATATATCATGTTGATGTTTATGATAGAGGAAATATCATTATGTCATGTTGATATATCATGTTGATGTTTATGATAGAGGAATATATTATGTTGATGTATATGATGGAGGAATATATCATGTTGATGTATATGATAGAGGAATATATCATGTTGATGTATATGATAGATGAATATATCATGTTGATGTATATGATGGAGGAATATATCTTGTTGATGTATATGATAGAGGAATATATCATGTTGATGTATATGATAAAGAAATATATCATGTTGATGTTTATGATAGAGGAATATATCATGTTGATGTATATGATAGAGAAATATATGTATATATTATTGTATATGATAGAGAATATATAATGTTGATGTATAAGATAGAGGAATATATCATGTTGATGTATATGGTAGAGGAATATATCATGTTGATGTATATGATAGAGAAATACATCATATTGATTTCTTATTACATTTAGCTGTTGTTCCATTTCAAATATTTCACCCATGGGTTGAAAAGTGACCCCGCAGTGTAAATTGTGATGGACTTTATAATTGCATATCCAAGATATACTTCCACCAAGGAAGTTGGACGGAGGTTATGTTTTTGCCCCTATTTGTCATCAAGATATCTCAATAACTGATGATTGGATTTGGATTAAATTTGGTGTGTGGTTTTGTTACTGCTCAAGGAAGAGGTGATTAAAATTTGAGACATTGGAACAGGGCAAGGGTGCAAATGGAGGGGTGGGGACATGTTTTTACCTCTATTTGTCTGTTTGTCATCAAGATATCTCAAGAACTGATGATTGGATTTGGATTAGATTTGCTGTGTGGTTTTGTTACTGCTCAAGGAAGAAGTGAATAAAATGTGGGACATATTTGAGTAGGGGAAGGGCAAAAAGGGAAAGGTGGGGATGTTTTAGGGTGAGTTTGTTTGCCATCATCATATCTCAAGAAGTAGTCACTGGATTTTGATTAAATTTGGTGTATGGTTTTGTTCCTGCTTAAGGAAAAAGTTATTACAATTTGAGACATTAAAACAAATGGGAGGTGGGAAGTCATCAAGTACAATTGGGAGCCATACAGGGAAAGGGCAAGATTTATCAACACTTTATTGAAACTTTTTTTCTGGATGCCTAAAAAAACCAAGGACTCAAAGAAAACCAAGTGAAGTGGTTTCTGGTATCAATAAAATCAAAACAATTGGTTTCTGCCATGAATGAAAATGATGGAATGTGAATCTACCCAGCATAGAACTCAAACAATGAATGCTTAGCCTGAATTAAACTGAAAACAATGATCACAAGTGATGATCCTCAAGTGTTTAGGATGTAAATGGCAATACAGATCAACAGTGAGAAAGAGACTGTTTGGGGTTATGACTTGGTGGGTTGAGGGTTTCTGAGGTAGATTGTATTCCGGTGGGGAACGAACAGGGGCGGAGGTATGTGCTCTGCAGAGTGCTATAATTCTAGTTCTTTATGTATTTTGATTAAATCAAAAATGTATTTTTCATTCATTTAGAATGTAATGCACATTTGCAGATGGGCAAAGCATGTTCTTGGAAAGTGCATTTTATACCCCATTCTCATTAATTAAACAAAATATGTTTCCAATAATTTAGAAAGATGATTTGATTTTTTAAGAAATACGTAAACATTGTCTTGGATCTGCAGTTATGACATCACACTGTGAGGTCACTTTTCAACACACTGGTGAAATATTTGAAATACAATGACTCTTACACAGAATAAGATATCAACATGATTTTTACACCAATTTATTTTTTCTTTGATATTCCTCTATTGTACATATTAAATGAAAATTCACAGGAATATTCCTTTAAGCTCAGAGAGTGTAGATTCCCCCTCCCTAATTAGTAATATAGGTGTGTTAAAATGTTCAGTTAAAAAGGCATGGGCCAGAGTCTAACATAATAATCTTTCTGAACATTTTGTTCAGCAATTTAAAGGCCTTTACATACCAAACATGACGCAGTGAGGGATTTTTTAGATAATGAAGAGAGGGAACAAATTTTTAAGATACTTTGACTTTTTATTTACACATGATGAAGTTTACAATTGAGACTTTCTGATGATACTGAGAAATTTGCTAGAAATGCTGTTTTATTTGCTCTAGTGAGACACGATTTTCTGTAGCGACACAAATTTAGCTTTAATGGGCGTAGAAACGCCTCTTGAATCAATTTTCAGTTATCATCTGAAAAGCCATACGATGACAATCCATCTATGAAAACAAGAGGTCAAAATGTTTCTTTTCCTTTGTTTTATTTTCTTTTATAAATGGTTGCCCTGTGTAACAGCCTTCATGCTGTTTTTAATCTGTGTGCATTTTTGTTTTCTTTCAGGATATTTAGCCGAGTTTATAAAGGGATCAAAGGTCAAAGATTGTGTAAGATGCGGACATTATGCTGCAAATCTCATGATACAACAAACCGGGATTGAAATTAATGGAAGCCCGGACTTCAGGTGAGGTGAAATCATCATCAGAGCTTACAAGCCTGCCTGGATTGCATCTTGCCAGGATAACGTGAGGAAGATTTTTCACCCAAGATTCTATCCATTAATTTTTAAATTGTATGCACTGGTATGGTCCTAAAATAAGGAACCAAAATGTTCCTTTAAGGTATATGGACAGGTAGCGATTTTTTATTCATCAGAGAGAACGTTAAATTTCTGAATGGACTAATCTTTAAAGTACTATAGCAGGGGTGTAGGACGGTACATGTGAGTGTTTTTATTCAAATGGTGTGGGTGTGTAACTTGGGAATCCCTCAGCTTCATTGGTGTAGTCAATTGCCAGAACCCCCCAACCACTGAAGCGAAAATCAATCTTGAACAAAAATAATAAATTTTCCATGTTTTCTGTTAACTTTAAGTATTATGAGCAGCATTCAAATTATTTATTAGTATTTCAAGTTAAAAAGGAAAAAAGTAAAATAAAGGTTACTTTTGATTTCAGAAATACTCTTCTAATCCCATCCTAAAAATGAATATACTAGGGTGATTAAAACCAATAAAATAGTTAGAATTTTAAGGATAAAATACCAGTCTTTTCATCAAAACAATTTATTTCTGTAAAAGTGCTCAAACACACAATATTTCATAACTCCTCCCACATGGACACGCCTCTGATGATTTGAAACTCCTCCCACATGGAAACTTTCTTTGATGATTTGAAACTCCTCCCACATGGAACTTTCTGATGATTTATTAGTATTTCAAATTAAAGAAAAACAAGTAAGACTAAGGACATAATTTGAAAAAAACTCATCCCTAATTTGAATATCTGATGATTTGAAACTCATTAGATGGTTAGTTTTGATGATTTAAAACTCATCCCTTTTGATCAAACTTTCTTTTGATTTGAAACTCCTCCCACAAAACACAATCTCTTGATTTGAAACTCCTCCCACATGGACACATCTCTGCTGATTTGAAACTCCTTCAACATGGACACTTTCTTTAAGCCAATTTATAGTTTGTCCAGGTGCATCTTTAAGATTATGAATTAGTATTTCAAGTTAAAAGATTTCTCCTGGAATGATTATACTAGGGTGATTAAAAACAATGGTTAGATTTTTAAGGATAAAATAACAAACTCTTTTGATCAAAATAATTGATTTCTGTTAAAGTGTTAAAAAAATGTTATTACATAACTCCACCCACATGGATATGTCTCTACAGATTTGAAACTCCTCCCACATGGTCACTTTCTTTAGTCCAATATATATTTTTCACGTCTCCACTGATTTTAAGAGTAAGGTTCAAATGCAAAACTAATTGCTAACAGCTTAATTATTCACAAATGGAAGTATCACTGATGGTTTATGTTATTAAGCTCAAATCTTAACTCTGCCTTAAAGCTCAGATTCAGAGTTAGCTTGGCTGTGAAATTGCACACATTGAGTAGGCTTCAGAGTAGTGATTTTGAACTCCACCCTCATATCTAAACCCTGTGGAATTTGATGACAAATACCTCGGTCTAATAAAGATCTATTTAAAACCTATCAATATTCCTTGATTCTTTGAATGCATGTACGTGACAGTAATTTGCAAAGAATATAAACCGCATATATATATATATATATACAATTTTACATGTTATTTTATCAAATTGATTAAACTCCACCTTAATTGTTCAAATTCAGCAAGCTCCGCCTTAAATAGAGGTGTAGTCTACTTATCAAAACAAAAAATATGCAATGTCATTTTTAAATGAGCTGGCACAGTGTCTGCTGTGCTCGCCCAGCATCTGCTGAGTTGGCTCATCCACCACTGAGCTGGCCCATCCACTGCTGAGCTTGCACATTGTCTACCGGCCTGAGCTCGACCAGCATCCACTGATCTCCACCATTGTCCACTGATCTCCACCAGGGTCTGCTTATAGCTGGCACAGCGTCCGCTGAGCTCGCCCAGCATCCGCTTAGCTAGCTGGCACAGTGAAGCCAGCATCGGCTGAGTTGGCTCAACGTCCACAGTTGCTAATAAGTTCAGCGATTAATTATTTTTCAGCTTTTCAAATTCTTTAAATTTAAAGTTGTATACTTTGCAAATGATATTAAAATGAATATTTCTGTCTTATCTGATAATTTGAGCTTTTGCTGGTGACTAAAATGATAAAATCTGCTCTTCAGAAATTATTAAAATAATTTTTTTAATTACTTTAAAATTCCCTGGTGAAAGTCAAATTTGGGCTAGAGAAAATAATGTTGTTTTTCTGTTGCACCAATCAAATTAGAAAGGGCATGGACCGAACTGTCAAGGGACATTCTTGTAAACAAATTGGACTGTCTGAGTGTCTGTCTGTATGTATGTATGTGCATGTATGTATGGGTGCATCTATGTATGTATGTATGTATGTATGTATGTGTGGGTACATGTATGTATGTGTGTGTGTGTGTATGTATGTATATTAGCAAGATTGTTAACACAATATCTCACAAACAATACACTGGATTCATATCATATGTGTCACACAGATACTGTAGCCCATGATCTGTAGATGTGCCCTCTTGTTTTTAGTGGTGATGTCATGCATATTAATGAGTAGGCGAGGCCTATTGTAAAAATCTTGACATGCTCATATTTTAATAATTACATGTCTTTTTGTTTCATAAATGGTATATTTATGATGTTGGCTTGTGTGTATGTGTTCATGGTATAAAAACTTTAAAATTCATCAATAGTGGGTTGGGCTTAATATGATTTTGCTGAAAAAACTTGTTAACAAGGTATCTCAAGAACAATACATTGTATTCATATCATATTTGGTAAACAGATAACCAATGGTCTGTAAATGTGTCCTATTGTTTTGGGTGGTGATTTCTTGCATATCATGAGTGGGCAGGGCTTAATGTAAAAATCTTCAAATGTTCATATTTTTAAACCACATGTCTGTTATGTATCATGTTTGGTTTATTATGATGTTAGCTAGTGTGAAACAATGTTCATGGTATAAAGACAGTATTATTATTATTATTAGGTTTTATAGCACAAATACTAACAAACATATTCAAATGTGGTGTACATAAAATAAAGGTAAAATGAAAGGATTGAAACCAAAATATAAATAACATAAATTACCTGATACCTATGATAAAGATAAGCGTTAATAAATTCAAATTAAAAGGCTATAAAGTAAAGATGTAAAAAGGAAAATAAAATGATAAAACAATATTTAAAAAATGTAAAATGAGCTAAAACCCTTAAAATCCTAAAATTTATCAATTTATTTATAAAAAGCTTACAAGAAAGCAAAAGTATAACCCCAATGGAAATAAAAATAATTAAACATAAGCTTCACGGAATAAATAGGTTTTAAGTTTAGATTTAAAAAGGCTAAAAGTATCAATACATCTAAGATCCTCAGGAAATGAATTCCACAGAGAAGGGGGCAGCATGACTGAAAGACTTAGGTCCAAATTTTGAGCTTCTTATCCTAGGTACATTTAAAAACATGCGAGACAAAGAACACAAGGTTCTAGTTGAGGTGTAAATGGATATAAGATCACAAAGGTATTGTGGGGACTAGGTTATTAATGCATCTAAAAGTTAACAATAAAATCTTAAAATGTATTCTAGAATTAACTGGAAGCCAGTGCAATCTATGTAAGACGGGTTTTATATGGTCATATTTAGAAGTGCCAGTCACTAGTCTGGCGGCAGCATTTTGGACTTTTGCAATTTGTTAATGAGATAAGCTGGTAAGTTGCAAAGAATAGAATTACAGTAGTCAGTATGTGAGTTACAAATGCATGGACAAGTGATTTACAGGAAAAATCATCCAAATATTTCCATATATGCCATAGCTTATGAATACTGAAGGAAGCTTTATACAGACATTCACATCATGTGATTCAAGTGAGAGATTTTGGTCAAATATGACACCCAAATTGCACACCTTGTCAACTGTGCGAATAGCTGCATTCCCCACTTGAAGAGAGATCTCACTTGTTTTGAAAATTGCTGCTTAGAGCCAATGATAATTAATTTAAAAATAATTTTAATAAATTAACATTTTAAGCGCCAAAATTATAAACAGTAAAACATACTTGTATTATTAAAGAATACATAAGCCAAACAAAAACAAATTACAAACTATAGCACTTATGAAAAAGAAAGGACTTTAAACCTTTTTTAAATGATTCTAACCCTTCAACGCATCTCAGGTCTGTAGGAAGAGCGTTCCATAGAACTGGAGCAGAACATTTAAAGGCTCGTGGCCCGATAGTTTTTGTGCGAGAAGAGGGTACTTTATATAAATTTGTGTTAGAGGATCTCAGAATTCTTGTAGGTACGTAATCAGTTAAAAGATCTTTTAGATACTGAGGAGCAAGTCCATGCCTGGCTCTAAAGGTGAGTAATATAATTTTATATTCAATTCTTTGCTCAATTTCTAGCCAGTGTAGGTCCTTAAGTACTGGTGTAATGTGCTCAAATTTATGCTTGTTTCTGACCAGCCTGGCAGCAGCGTTTTGAATGTGCTGCAATTTATCAATTTGATGTTTTGGTATACCATATAAAACACTATTGCAATAATCCAAATTTGAAGTGATAAAGGCATGTACAAGAGTATTCATACATGTATTACTAACATATTGTCTAATTTGTTTAAGTTTAAATAATTGACCAAATGCTTTAGAGGAGATTTGTTTTACATGCAACTTCATTGAAAGATTATTGTCAAAAATAACCCCTAGGTTTTCACGTTTAAAACAGGTTTTATTTCAGAGTTACCAACAGTTATACAATTAATGTTAACCTTTGATAACATTTGATTGGTACCTATTAGCATGAACTCAGTTTTTGAATCATTTATTTTTAGTTTATGACTTAACATCCAGATTCTGATGTTGTTGATACATGTGTTTATTGTCTGAACAGTTGATTGTTCATTTACATATTTTCCAGGCTTAAAAGACAAATAAAGTTGGTGGTCATCGGCATAGCCACCTACAGACGGTAGATGTCTATCAATAACATCATAAAGGGAGCTGAGATAGCCTAAGAATAGCACAGGGCCTACACAACTGCTCTGGGGAACACCATAATGCAGTGTGAAATGCTCAGACAATTCGTTATTCACTTGTACCTGAAGTTTACGATCAGAGAGATAGCTTTGGAACCATCTCAATACCTCATTTCCCAAATTTGTTTCTCAAAATATCACTTAAAACACACAAATCTACAGTATCAAAAGCAGCGATTAAGTCCAGCATTACTAAAAGTACAACGTGTTGTTTGTCCATTTCCATGAGAATGTCTGAATGGACTTTTGTAATAACTGTTTCGGTACTATACCCCTTCTTGTAGGCTGAATTCTCAGGCGAAGTGAGGGCATGCTTCGCAAGGTGATTGTTAAATTGCTCCATTGAAGCTGACTCGATCAATTTAGATACAAAACCTAAATTGTTGATGGGTCTGTAGTTCTTAAGCTCCAAATGTAAGCCAGATTTCTTGAGAAGTGGTGTAACAACAGCCTTCTTTCATGCTGCAGGAAATGTTCCTTGTTGCAAAGATAAATTGATAATTTTGCTTAATATAGGCAGCATGTCATTAATTATTGTTTTCAAGAAAGATGTAGGTATTGGATCCAGGCAGCAAGTTTTACAAGCTGATTTTATGATCAATTTGCGAACACCATTTTCACTGAGTAGTGAAAAATTTGACCAGGATATGTCTTCAGTGATATAAATATCATAGTCAATCAACGGTTTAAGACCTTAATGTTCGACAATTTTGTCGATATCATCTCGTATCATGGATATCTTAGATGTAAAAAATTCTCCCAAATCATTTCCTAACTGTACTTTCAGAAGTATGAGGTTGTAGAGGATTGTCTTTTGTTTTACCAGCAATCATGTTAATAGCCTTGAATAACAATTTCTGATCCGTTCCACACTCATTAATCATGTTGGAATAATATGTGTTTTTGCCAGACGCAGCTGAGTTACAAAAAAACCAAGGACGGGCATCTGCAATACATTTTTCCATAGCAGAGATAAGTTGATCTTTGGACGTGTTATCATTAGTCTTAAATGCTAGGTAGAATTAATTATCATCGGCATAACCCTCGCAGTGAGGAAGGTGGTTTTGAATGACATTATACAATTGAGAAATATATGTGACAAATAGTAGAGGGCCAGTACAGCTGCCCTGGAGTACACCATTTTTTAGAAAGAAGTCTTTAGAAACATTGCCATCAATTAAGATATTTTGACTCCTGTCACATATGTAATTTCGAAACCATTGACATCACAACTAGTCTTATTTCAGTCACTTGTAACTTAAATATCTCCTTAACAGAATATGATTTTGGAATGCTTTCTTCACTGCTTTGTTTCTTTTGAAGTCCTCTTTCATATTAAAGATAGACTTGCTTGGCCACTCAACTAATCAAATTATAAACGTTTAGTGAATTAATTTTAAATTTTGAAGATTGCATATTTTTTAATTTGTTTAATGTTGAGATGCTCAAGAATGAGAAACTTATTTTTATATGTTGTGTAGAACATGAATCTCAGGTATATATAATTTTCTACTTTTTAAATTGAAATACTTATTGTCAATAATGTTTTATCAAATTTCTATGAAATATTTGCATTGCCATGACCCGTGCATTAAATTCTGGTAATGCACGACCGTGATTATTTGGCTTATTCCATTTTTAGAACAGGTGAATGTTTTAATAAAGCGAAAAAATAAATGAAAGCTGTTCTCGTTTTTCTGTCTTTTTAGTTATTTTTCATGCATTTTATCAATCTAACATTGAAATTTTATAAAATGATTAATGTTTTGGCATCGCGTTTATATATGCATTTAATGCACAGTTCATAGGACTCCTCCTTAAGTGGGGCCATTCCACCCATGCCAGTCCTTTGCTCTGTGCATTTAATGCGTATATAAACACTCCGCCTCAACAACATCAATCTTTAAATAATGATTTAAGAATTGGAGTACATAATTAGTATAATATTATAATGATTTAAGAATTGGGAGTACATATTTGTAATAATGATATAAGAATTGGAGTTTAATTTGTTATAATATTATAATGATTTAAGAATTGGGAGTACATATTTGTACATATTTGTTATGATATTATAATGATTTAAGAATTGGAGTACATAATTGTTATAGTATTATAATGATTTAAGAATTGGAGTACATATTTGTTATAATATCATAATGATTTAAGAATTGGAGTACATATTTGTTATAATATTATGATGATTTAAAAATTGGAGTACATATTTGTTATAATATTATGATGATTTAAAAATTGGAGTACATATTTGTTATAGTATTATAATGATTTAAGAATTGGAGTACATATTTGTTATAATATTATGATGATTTAAAATTGGAGTACATATTTGTTATAGTATTATAATGATTTAAGAATTGGAGTACATATTTGTTATAATATTATGATGATTTAAGAATTGGAGTACATATTTATTACAGTATTATAATGATTTAAGAATTGTGAGTACATGTTTGTTATAATATTATAATGATTTAAAAATTGGGAGTACATATTTGTAATAATGATTTAAGAATTGGAATAAATGTGTGTAATGCAGAAAATGACATTTAAAATCTATTTGTGAGCAATTGGCAGAGGCAGCGCCAGAATATTGTTGAAGGAAAGAGGGGGCATTGTGGTATATGGGGTAATCATTATGTTCCAAAACATTTTTCCCAATTCCAACTATTTATGAAAAAGGATTATCTTCGAAACATTCCCTTGCCCCATTCTCATATCATGAGGCTGATGAATCTGGTTATAATCATTGATTCCACACAATATGGATGAAAGCATTGGACCTCTGCATTTCCCCTCCCCCTCCGGCAAACCCCCCTCCCCCCCCCCCCCCTTCCTGCCCCACGTGCACGGTGTCTAGACAAACTGTATCCAGGGGCATTTGAGACACTACATCCATTATCTGCCTTTTTTTATAGCCATATTTGCTGTTGCTGCGAATCCTGCATGACAGTGGCGGTCATAGGGGGGAGGGGGGGGGGAGGAATAGTTACCCCCAATAATTTCGGTTAGTGTTACTTCCCCCTCCCATCAAATTTTTTTGACAAAATTCCCCCTAATCGTCAGTCCCATCCAATATTTTTAAAATTGTAAAAATGTAATGAGCATTTCTCTTGTCGCCTGCTGTACAAATTATATTTGTTCTCCATGACATTTTTTGAGCTACATACATGTAAGCTATTTTGCCTCCTCAACCCTTTGTCCCTTTTTTGAAAATAGGGATAATTTGAGACAAACTTTTTTAAAACCCCATACTATTTGAGAACAACTTTTTGAAATGAGTATCATTTGAGCGTTAAGGAGGTGTCAAAATGTCCATCTCCAGATAGGTATGAGGGGATGTGGCGGAAAAAAGAGGTGAGCAACCCACGCTCGCATATCACGTGCCCTAGAACGCTAAACCCCCTTCGCCTTAGCGACCACCCAGCACTATTGCCCTGAATGGGGGGGGGGGGGGTCCTTTACCACTGGTGGGGTATACATGAAATCCCCACTTTCTGCCAACCCATGTAGCCCCACCCTCTGCTCATTCATTAGTTCTGCCCCTTAAAGTTTCAAGCAGTCAGACCCGACCTGATGAATAACCAGGTCGGGTCAGATTTTTCCTTTTTATTTTTTTATTCTGGAAAACCTTAGTTGTTGTGGAAGTTGGTGCTGAGTATCATATTAGCAATGGATGAAGTCTTATTGTGTGGTTATTTTAATTAAGATAAAGTGGCCTCACTATTTGCTACAGTAAGTTTGTGGTTATGATTTGCTGGAACGTAAAACCTTTGCCCCAAAATAGTCTAATTTGGCAATTGCCCCTGACCCCCCTATGCCCATTAATTCATAAGATATGAATGTGAAAACTTTTTTAAATGAAAAATAAATGAAGACTAAGCTTTGTATTGTTATTTGACCATGCAGGGAGTGGATATGCCATTCTGCCATAACGATCATGATAAACGGGAAGATAGCTCAAAATATGATATGTGACAGGGCCGGGCGGGCATGGGCGGATGATATTTCTTTCCTATAAATCCTTCAAACTATTCAGATGTACAAATTCTAGCAAGATTTTGATTGGGGAATGATTATGATTTGTATGCTTCTTGGAATTAGTTGTAGCGGACTAATAATCCAAAACGGCAATGACGTAGTCAATTAACATATTGATAAAAGGACATTAAATACTTTCCTTTTTTTGAATAATTATATAGGCCTATATGTTTACATTTACAACTTTTTAATTGAAGCATATATAAATTCTCAAAATTCAGTGAACTGGCTGCATGCAGAATCGCATGTCAAATAACTCACCAGTATGCTAAATTTGCCTAATACGCGGCCTCCCCCGCCAGCGGCGTGGTCACTCGTGGTGGTAGTTACCCCCCACAATTTTTTGAGAAAATAGATGTCCTTCAGATTCTTATTTTATGATTTAGTCTGTAATTGCTTAAAGTTTGCTCAAGTATTGCCATGTAGACAATGGTAATGTTAACCCTTCTCTTTCAATGCATATTTGCCGTGATTGTCAGGCTACTAAAAGATATGCGAATTTGACCCACTTAATTTCTTTTTGTTTGTTTGTGGGCTTTTATACCGCGCCATTTCATTAAGACCACAGCATCTCTAGTCAAGTTCTCCGGCTGCCAACGAATCTCCGCACATGAAGTTTGACTTGAATGGGCCAGGACGGGAAATGAATGAACACCGCGTTTTCAAATTTCTCTTCTCAAATAGTGTTCAGAGAACCAGGCAGGGCTGACTGTCCTGCCGTCGGGACCGACAGCTTAACGTCCCCTCCGAAGGATGGTGTGAACCATTCAACCATTGTCACTTAACGGCTAAATGAGGAGTAAGGGCTGCAGACGAAATGATTCCGCTACGATGTTCGGCGTGTCTGTCTACTAGCTAATGAAAAATCGAGTTAGACCTGATGAGTTTGTACATCCCAAACTCCTCCCCCTTCCCCCACCCTGGCCACGCCGCTCTTCTTCGCACCCACACACTAATATTCATGATATATGCAATAAAAGAATAGGAAATGTCAGTCATTTCGAAAAATCAGTATAATACGTCCACAAAAAATATTTCGCGAGATAATCGGTAGGTCCTTTGCCATTTAGTGGTTCTAGTCTTAGGCATTGCATTACCTCATACATCTTAAAAGGTCGTTGAGCTAAAAAAATATTGAAGTAGTCAAACACAGAAGTCATCAAAATTTGTAAAACAAAACTGAATGGAGTATTTTCGGATTTTTAGGGCCGATGCAAATACTTATAGACATAAGCGGGATTTATTCACCAAAATTGTAGGAATGGGGTTGAGGGGGTGTTAGGTGGCAAAATCATAAAACACGTTAGCTGAAATACAAAAAAATTACCATACCAAGATATAAATATGCCAAAAAGTGTACGTGTGTGTGGGGGGGGGGAGGGGGAGAGGGAAGGGGGAGGGCCATCCTTGCACCCCTAAATTCCGCCTATGCTTAACCTTATGGAGGTTGTTCTTTGTCCTTATTTAAATCAGCACCTCAATGACATCAGAGTGTTGCATTTTCATATTAATGCGCGTACAGGGGCGGAATGAGAGGCGGAAATAACTCGGACCGTAGATTTGCCAACGGCGCACCGCGCACAATATACTAACTGGATGGAGGGAGGCCGCTCCCGGCAATTTTCCAGGCCTTAGACCATATTCGACACGATTTCATAAGATACTGTATTTTTCTACTTGTAACTAGGAATTTTTTAGGTTTCTTGCCCCCTTCTTTCCTTTCCCACCTCCAATGACAGGTGGCCCTTCCTCTGCTCTGCCTAACATTTTGTATCAATATGGTTGTGAGTTAGCGTACAGGGTTTGATATGAAAATGATGGCGCCTCTTATTTTCGACATTACTTCTTCAGCCCCCTCTCCCACACACTTCAAAATTGCTCCGCGGTCCCTGCTCCATATATAGACTTGTGCGCCGGTGGTGCACGTAATTTAACGCAAATGGCAAACAAATTCAGACAAAAGAAGCGTAATGTTTTTGCGTGCAAAAATGATGGGTTTCTTTCTATGATATCTATGTTAGGAAAAGAGGAAATGAAAGTGCAACTTATCGTATTTAATGACTTTATTTGTTGTCATAATAGGCTTCTGCTTTTACTTTAATTAGTTATACATCATATCAAAATTAGATATTGTTCGAAATAAGGGGGTATTACATGGGGCACTAGTGATGCTGTTAAAATTAGAATTAGCAAAGCCAGAGCAGTATTCATTACACTTACAAATACCTGGAAATCAAGAGATATCTACAAGGCCACAAAGCTTACTGGCCAGATGCCATAAGCAACAACAAACTATGGGAAGAGACAGGCCAATACCCAGTGGAACTACAGATTAAAAGCAGGAAATAGATTTGGATTGGCCACACACTAAGAAAACCTGACAATAGTATAACACGTCATGCACTAAATTGGAACCCACAGGGAAAACGCAAACAGGGCAGGCCCAAAAATACCTGGAGGCGAGACACTACAAGATGACCAAGATGGGCTACAACTGGCACCAGCTGCAAATGCTGGCCCAAGACAGACATAAATGGAGGGGTTTCATCCGTGGCCTATATTCCGGCAAGGAGTGAGAAGGCGTAAGAAGAAGACATCATATCAAAATTAGATATTGTTTGAAAGTAAAAGATAAGAGACTTTCATGTACATTTGTATAGTAAGTACAAGTCTAATGACGTGCTGAGGTACCGTAGTAAACTTAATTTATAACCAGTTATATAGTTAAAGGAAAGGTGCCGCAACAGAAGTGAAAGCCGCCATGCTGATAGCATCACTTCCGGTTTTCAAGTTTCTCTATTGATCGTGAGAAAACTGCAATGTTATCGATCTTACATCCGTCGGACCGAATATAACGATCTCACATCCGTCGGACCGAATATAGGGGCGTTCATGGGTTGTCGCTAATATTACAGATTTCTCGCAATCAACAACAAAGAAAATTGAAAACCGGAAGTGACGTTACCAGCACGGCGGTATTCACTTCTGATTTTATTAATAAGAAGATACCTTCCCTTTAAATTTGCTTTAAATTCTGTTTAAATCAGGAAAGCAGCCAAATATTTCATCAAATGCGGTTAGAAATTCATCACTTGGCAACTGCATTGATGTGATGAATGATTAGGCAACAGAGCAGGATTTCACCTGCCTGGTTATATGCTTTCTGCCCAGTTATGAAGTAAAACTTGATATTGGAAATTTTGATGAAATTTGGCAACATTTCCCGAAAATTGAGATATAATTTACCGATTGGAAATTGAAGAAAGATTAACTTTCCCGAAATTCTTGGATCGGACATCCGGGAATGTTGTGGTGCACGGCGGCGTAAGAATGCTTTTTTGACGGTTTCAAACATTAGTCAAAGGGGGAAACAACTAACAGTCAGTTATTATTGCAGTCAAAGGGAAAAAAACCTATTTTTTGTCATTTTTCAACAAATACTGGACATAATTTATTTCTTTTTAAATATGATGTGTATTCGATAATAATTTCCAACATATATGAATATCATTAATTTTCGCTGACTGGCTGAGGCGACCCAAGTATTCATAAAAAAAATATATCCCATTGACTGTAATAATAAAGTTTCCCTTCCAACTTGGCAAAACCGTACTGAGCCCGTATACGGTTACGTCGACTCCGATTGCGAGAATGCAGAAAATCATCAAAGAAAATATCCCGAAAATCAAAGAACATATCCCGAAAATCAAAGAAAATATCCCGAAAGACAAAGAAAATATCCCGAAAATGAAACCCACCCACACACATTTGAACATTTTTCGCCGTCGTTGGTATACGCGGACTGCATGGCCCACGAGGGTACCTGGAAATTTCTCGTTCGGCTTTTATCTGTTTAGGCCTATGTTCCAATGTTTTATATTTTCATGCTTCCTATCACAAAATGTCACTTTCAATTAATTCATCAAACAAAACTTGGGTATATACATTAAGTACATTTTAGTACCATGAGCGAAAATATTGCTCTGAGATTGTATACGTCGATGTTTTTAATTTTAGTTTTTAATCTCTCATCGGATTTCTACATGTTTTATTTTTCTGTTTGCTTATATGTTTTCTCTAGGCCAATTTGTTTACTATATTGAAAGTGGTCGGTGACCTGATCGAAGGATGAATAAACTGTTTATTATCAATGCGTTTTATTCATTTCAGAAAACAATTAATAAAATAGTATTGAACCAAAAATAAAGCGAAAAAGTAAAAAATGAGGAAGAAGAAAGGAAAGAAAGTCGAGATGATAAGAATAATTCACAGTCGTAATGAATGATTTTGCAGAAATTCTTTGCAAAATCCGACGTATTCAAAGTCAGGGCCGTCGATAAAATTTGTGAGCCGTCGAGAAAACTTGCCAGGATCCCGGAAAAATGTAGGCTATAGGGCCCTGGCCAAATCTGAAATATGGGCCTTTTGCGGGTCAATTGAAATTGAAATTGAATGTAATCAGGTAATTGAAAAGTATACATAAAATGTATACATGCAGCGTATATGCTCTTGAGCAGGGTGCCAGTTTTGGTTGTAATCATGGGCAGCCCAACATATATAAGTATATATGTCGGCAAAAATTCCGTGGCAAATCTGAGACTTCCAAGTAATACTAAAAAGTGTTTTCATCACATATGATATATAAGCAATCACTATTTTGTTTTTAGTTTTTATGAATAAAATGTGATCACAATTCTCAATCCTGGCAGGAAATTGGCAAAGTTGTTTCCAATGTAGTTGACAAAACTACTTCTAATAAGAATTACCTTTGCCACACCCATTGCCAATAGTTGTATATCATAGACATATTTTGACTGATTTGGCCTAAACTTGACTTAAACAGAACATTAATTACATTTCATTGCATCCCAAATGTGGTCGGTCAATAAAAAGTTACCTGAGCATTTCAATACTGCTTGTCAGATATGGAAGGCTCTAACGTACTGTTACAACTTACAAAGGTCAGTAGACAATCCTAATATTTCGAGTAAAAAAGAATATAGTGGGCTAATAAGTTTACATTAATAGATACATAAATATATGTAATGAGATTGGCCTGAATGTAGTCAAAAATGAGTGGGTACCATTGCAAAAAACAATACTTAAGTTAACTTAAGCTTTTATAAGTTAACTGAAGGGCCAATGTTGCAGTACCATATTTGCATTGTGTTGTTATTCACTGGGTACATATAAGCATATTAATATGTCAATATTTGGCTTCTTACATAGATAATGATTTTCCTGAAAGTGTTTCACATTTTTGGTGAAAATTTGGTCTTCAAGCATGCGCAAAGTTCACCTATTAAGTGAATTACTAGTGTAGGCAAAAGAAGAGTATGCATAGATGTACTGTTTATATGTTTATATGCATTATACATTGCATACACTATAATTTAACACAACATTTTATTTACCCATCTACACTATCAAGTTGCATAACACGTAATTTAAGCAGTAAAATAATCACACTTGGATGATCATGCATATGGTCTGAGAATATGATCTTATAATGTGATGAATAGACCATGTCTATTTTCTTTAAAATTATACCATTCATCTTTATACAAAAAGCTCATTCCGCTGGAAGCTGCTTGGTTAAGGTGAGGCCTTGTTTAAATAAAATATATAATAGGCAAAATAAAATCAAACATCAGGAAAAGATTGGCAAAAAGACAAATACAGTAAAAGTAACAAATTATACATTATAATGTATTGTAAAATATGAGACATCTAAAGAATACACCAGCAGGTAGTATTTGCAGTCATTCAAATGATCAATTTTTCATTGTGTGATTTCTTATAGTGCCTTCAAATTCATTCCCTTTATGTAGCCTAGCATGAATATAAAACTTTTAAAAAAGTACAAATTCTTGGCATTTATAGCCATCCTATACAGGTACGATCTTACATCATTCAAAATAGTGTAAAAAGAACCTTAATGCAGTGGCCCTTGCTTAGTTGAGAAATCATTCACAAAGTCCACTCTACCAAAAAGTATATATAAATCCCAAATCAAATCCACATTTAAATTTGATATAAATCACATACATAACCAGATAAAGACATGAAATTTATTTGTACATACAAAATGAACATTCAATCAAGTTGATATCTACCTTGATGTGGTCATATGTGATTAACTATTATTACTCAGTGATTTTCTTTAATTTTGGATGGCCTAACTTCAGTCATTCAGAGGGTTCGGAAGTGGGTTTATGGTAAATTATAACGTTACTGGCTGAAAATATACCGTAGGCCATATCTGCATAGTTTTTTGTTTTTACTGATTCTGGTCTTACTCGGATTTACGCTTATAACTTTTAAGTTTGATAAAATTTGATTAAAGTTTCGATTTAGACCTAATATTTAGATTACAATCGCCGAAAGGGTTTTCACAGCGATTAATGACTGATTAATCGGATCCGTATTTTCGTGCGTGAACGCTGCTACTGGCCTTGGTTAAAAACTTGTGCAAAGTTCAAGTTTTGTTTACATTTTTCAGTTAAAATCACAACCAACTGTGTAGATTACTCACCACTGACTATTTTGCGTAGAAATTATTGACTAATTTCAAGCGTTTTGTGCGATATTAATGATGAAATAGGTCAGGATAACCCATTTTACATTAATTTACTGATAATCAATCGAGCACGATATGCGTAGTTTGCGTACGTACAGTTTTCTGATCCCGCTCTGTGCCTACCAATTTGCCAGCGATTGTAAAGTTCCCGGATGGTAAACAACTTTAGATTAAGTCTGTAGACCTAATCCAAAAGTTGTTTACCGGATCTGATTCGGAAACATTGAAGAAATTAAGAACACGATATGGAAAAATCGAAAGGTTTTGGAGACTGATTGGGAAAAATCGGGAAATCTTAAATCCGGATTTGGACAAATCTGGTGTTTTAAGACCATGATTCGGAAATATCGGGAAGTTTGATAACATTTTTCGGAAGATCGGGAAATTTCAGGTGTTGGCTCAGAAAAAATTGGAATATACGATTCAGGAAGAAATTATCTTTGCTCACTGGAGAATATAGAGCTACGCTACAGCTCTTTTACACGTTTTGCCCGAATTTTTAGATCATTTTGCCTATATTTTTCCTCATTATCAAATATTAGAGGTGTGACACTCCCCACACCTTCGGTCGCGACGCCTCTGGCTAATTATGATCTATGTCTATGTCTTCAGATTGCGAAACTTGTGATCTACAATTTTTGTATAAAATTGTTCCAAATATGGACAAAATATTTTGAATTTTTGAAGCTGTAAAAAAAAAAGGTCACCACTAACTGACTAATTTTCGGACCGACAAATGTTTACAAATATTCCGTTGGGGGAGAGGGGGGGGGGGGGTGTTGGGTTGACCCTATAAATTCCTATTAATCCCTATAAATTCCTATTAATCTCTGTAAATTCCTCGACCTTTGTTTATCAACAAAAGGATCATGGTACAATGTCAGGCGCTCTTTAGTTGAGCAATTTAAGCTAATAAAGCTATTTTTAGTTTGAAACTCGCTCCTTGATCTTAAAAAGAACTTCCTCCGCACCTTAAAATGTATGTTTTTGTGATGTCAAAATTGTACCGATCCTACATTATGCTTCTGAGATTTGGGCAGGTAGTTAGTTATTGTATAGATAATGAAATAGGCCCAGGTTTCTACAAAGTTTGTAAATATGTGCTCGGCTTTCCACGTCATTGTGTTAATGCCACTGCTTTGGGAGAGTTGGGTAGGTCTCGTATTTCTATCTATGCATCATACAGTCATATAAGAAGGTGAAATATTGGTTACGTATCATAAAACATAATAAGGATCGGTATACAGCTATCTCTTCTGAGCCCATGATCAGACAAATAGCTGAGAACAATAGAGCTTGTTGGGCAAGGAATGTTAAATCAATTTTAGATAGTTCAGGATACGGGGATAAATGGCGGCAACAGGGTACAAACAATGATGAACTGTTTTTATGTAATTTTTACAAAGATTAAATTATATTGTTAAACAAATGTGGACGACTATTATAAACTCAATGGAAAAGTTGTATCTTTATGGAAACTACAAAACCAGTAACGGTTATGAATTCTATTTAGCGCACATTGACTCTTGGTATCATCGTATGATCTTAGGTAAATTTAGATCGTGCGGTCTCGATCTGGAGATTCACAAAGGGCGTAGATTTAATATACCACGTGACCAATGATTGTGCTCTCTTTGTAATTTACATAAGATTGAGGATGAATTCCATTTTTGTTAGTGACCTTTTTTATTACGAATTTCGTCTACTTTATTTACCTCGGTATTTCTTTTGTTCACCAACGTACCAAAAATTTAATAGTTTGCTTAATACTAGAAACAAGTCTTTTTTGTATAAAGTAAGTAAGTTTTTATCTCATGCTGTGAAATATCTCGCAGAAATTGTGTATGTTGAAGACTATGTTGAAGACTGTTATCATTTCTCTTCATATTTCCATTTGCACCTTTGTTTTGCTGTACATTGTTATAGAGCTATACTGCTGTGCTACAGGCTTTGGAAATATGGCAGTCAGATGCTGTCCTCCCCCCCCCCCCTTCCCACAGATTCAAACATCTTCCGCCGCCCCTGGTTTTGCCCGACTAAGGTCAGTACTCGGCCAACGGAGGGGGGGGGGAGGTAAGGGAAAAATATCTAAAACATTTTCAAAAAAACATTTTGTATTTTGGAAGAAACAAAAACATATAACCATATTAATTTTCCTACAATTCTGTTTTAATACTAGGCCATTTTTTTGCTCGACGAAAATTGGAAAAAGACAAAAAATACCCTCCCCCCTTCCTTCTTAAATCATACCCCTGCCAAGGTTGCCAGGTCTGCTACAAGTTTACCGGCCAAATATCCATTGAAAATCGGACAAAAAAACGGCCGAATCAGCTTTCAATGGATTGAATTATTGAAAGAAGTACCATACAATGTGAAATACAAGATACGGATATATCTTTTAGTTTTCGCTCCTTCACACAAAAGTTTTCACAAAGTCAAATGAAAAAATATTAATTGTCTGTATATTAGGAGTTTCAACGCTCTGATATCACAAATGCTAAAAATAGATATATGTAAGTATTTAAACAAAATCAAAGTTAAATTGAAAGAATAAGTTTAGCTTAGCAAAATATTTATATCGGCCAAACATTATACGATCCTAAAGCCACAATTGTGTCCTAAACACCCGATCATTAACATAAAACTGGTCGGGTGATCATATTACGTACCCTGCTTCCGATTTGCATTGCTTGCCTACTCGCGCATTAAATAATAGAATAGTTGCCAAGCTCCACGACGCAATTCACGCATAAGTGATTAAACTAACTTGCATGATTGTTAGGCATGTTATCGTGTCTGGAAATTATCCTGTTATGCTTGATAGACTGGGCCGAAGGTCTCTAGTATGCACTTTCGTAGTCCACCTTTTGGGGCAACACAAAAAAAAAAAAAACATCAATCTGTGGGGAATAACTGGCTTATTGCTAAACTAAAAATTACCACCAAAATTTCCTGCACTTCAAGGAGTAATTAACAAAAACATGTTAATTAGATGTAAAGGACGCCCTTTACTATGAAATACAAAAACAACAACAATAAACTCTTTTTTGGACATTCATAGATGCCCAAGACTGCTGCAAATTCGCTGATTTTGTGACTTACGCCATACGACAAAGTGATGACACTAATTTAAATGCAATTAATGAGTAATTCTTCTTTTAAATGACAAACGTAGTCGTCTCTGCATATGGAAAGGAACGATATCATTACGGTCAATGGAAAGAATAACTATTTTACAGTCTTTGTCTTATTTTCAATCTGCTGAATAAAATAACCTGAGTGGCGGTTATTGTTGTAAAAGAAGACATTTTTTAATCAACATGTTTGGGAAGGAATAAACAAGCACTGATAAAAAGAGAACAATTCAGGGTTTTCGAAGACTTTAAACAGTATGTTGAAGTTGTAGGAAACCATTTTTGCAGTTATTTTTCTTTTCATGATTGTTTTCTAAAGTCTATCAATCGGACAAAATATGTCACGTTACAACATTTTTTGGGGAAAGTGTAGGGGATGTCCCCATAGCGCCGCCACTGATAATCAAACCAGAGAATTGCTGTAACAATTCTCTGATCAGACAGCCTTCTATCGCTCCAAACTTGATATAGGCCTACGCGCATGCTCACTTCATAAGATATTTACTAGTCTTTTCTCACTAAGGAGAAGGCAAAAAATTACTTGGTATTGTTTTAACTTCTCATCTTGTGCGTCACTACACAAAAGCAAGTAGTCCCCACTCATCACACAGGGGTGGAGTCAGGATTTTTCCGACGGGGATTTTTCCAATTGGCTATTATTATTATTATTCACCGTGACAACTTCTACAGTGCCAAATCCAAAAAAGGCTCTTGGCGCTTTACAAAAGACAAAACATGAAAGACACAATAAAAGCTTAAATACAGTAAAACGATACAAGGGCCTAAACAGTATAAAAACCTTAATAACCGATACAAGGGCCTAAACAGTATAAAAAGGTATATACAAACTATAAAAGCAGTAAAAAGCGAGGTAGAAAGGTATAAAACAGGTAATGCACAAAAAGTAGAACTTACAAGTAAAAAACAATCAAAAGTACTGAAAATAGCTATGAGTCAAAAGCAGCCACAAACAAGTGAGTTTTGAGGAATTTCTTAAAAGTTTTGACATCAGGGGCACATTTTATGAAAACGGGCAAATTGTTCCAGAGAGTAGCAGCAGAGTGACTAAATTTTTTATCTGAGTAACGGGCAGTGTTGGTTTTGGAAACAACAAGTAAATATCTATTTTGTGATCTAAGATTACGAGGTGGATTATAAAGGGTAAGTTCATCAGCTAGGTAAGCAGGGGCGAGACCATTTAGAGATTTATAAGCAAAGAGCAGTATTTTGAAAGTAGGTCTGTAACATACAGGGAGCCAGTGGAGTTGTCTAAGAATGGGTGTAATGTGGTCATGCCGGGGAGTTCTAGTAATTAAACGGGCTGCACAAGTTTGAACCCGTTGGAGTTTCTGTAATGTGGTAATATTTACACCATACAAAAGAGAATTACAATAATCTAATCTAGAAGTTATAAAAGCATGAACTAAAATACGGCAAGCATCATCAGTTATACAAATTCTTATCTCACTAATAGAACGTATATGAAAATAGCATGTCTTGATCACTGATTGCACGTGCTGGTGCATTGTTAAATTGTTATCCAAAAGTACACCCAGATTCTTAACTGAAGACACTGGATGCAAAGAACAATTACCAAGTTGAATGTCAAAATTGTTAGAACAGGTGGAGAATAGATGGGATTTGGAAGAGAAAACAATTGATTCACTTTTATCATCATTAAGTTTCAATTTATTGTTTACCATCCAAATGCGCAAGTCATCAAGGCAAGCTTCTAACTTCATCTTAATACTTTCCCAATTATCAGACCTCCGAAAAGTAATATAAAGCTGGGTGTCGTCAGCATAACAATGAAAATCTATTTTATGCCGTCTCAACAATTCACCAATGGGGCGTGTGTACATGCAATAAACCACTGGACCTAAAACAGATCCTTGAGGAACCCCACTTTAACGGCTTCCCCTCAGATTTTACTTCATTTATATTAATACATTGTACCCTGTCACTCATGTATGATTTAAGCCAATCCAAAGAATTAGATGTGATGCCAAAAGAATATTGAAGTCGACGAAAAAGAATCTGATGATCGATTACATCAAAAGCTGCCGACATATCTAGCATTATTAGTACACACTGTGATTTTCCATCCAAAGCCTGAGCAATATCATTGTGAACTTTGAGTAGCGCACTTTCAGTTGAGTGTAACTTGCGATAGGCAGATTGGAGCGCATCGTGAAGATGATTCGAGTCCAAATGCTTATGGAGGTGACTGGCAACGACTTTTTCTAATACCTTTTAAATGAATGGTAAATTAGAGACCGGGCGATAATTCATCATGTCATTCTTCTCTGAGCCAGATTTGTTCAGCATAGGAGTAACATTTGACCGCTTGAAAATGCTTGGAACTATTCCTTCCTCCAAAGAACGATTAACGATAGATGTTATGATAGTGAAGAGGGGGTTGAGGCTTTTCTTCAGTAACCAAGTGGGTATGGGATCAAGACTACATGATTTGCTTGGGGACTCGGTGATGATGCTTTTTATCTCATCAACACAAGTAGGAGTAAATGCCGTCAGGGGGCGGTTTTTGAATTCCACATCACCCACAAAAGCATCCACATTGACTGTTTCAGAATCGAATGCTTCGCGAATGTTATTCACTTTACGTAAAAAGAAATCTCTGAAATCCTCAACCAAAGTGTTAAGCGATGTGTAACTTGGTAGGACTTTGTCGTCACTTTGACCTATGAGGTGTCTGGTTAGTTTGAAAAGCTGAGACTGGTTTCCAGCGCAATCAGATATCTTATTGCAATAGTATTGTTGTTTTTCCCGAATCAAAAGCTTGTTTACTTTGTGACACTGCTGCCTGTAGATTTGGTGGTGCACCATTAATTTGGTTTTCCGCCACACCCTCTCTAACTTTCTACGCTCACATTTAGCTTCCCTTAAAGCATCAGTATACCATGGTGACGCTGGTTTTAAGATAATGCTTTTAGTTTTCTCAGGGGCGTGCATATCGAGGATCGTGCGTAGTTCTGTGTCGTAGGTATTCACGAGTTCATCCACGAATCTATCCAAACAAATTAGTTCCATGCGTGAGCTGATGTCATCAGTGACGGACTGGATGTCAATAGATCGCAATTTTCTATATGAAATAACCTTCTTTTCATTTACGGGTTTACAACAGTTTATCTTGAGACAAACGGCAAAATGATCACCAGCTGTGTTATCATGTTCGTCACAAAGACAAGGATCAATAACTGACGGGGTATCATGTACAGTGTCATCATTGGATCGAGTAATGACTACGTCAAGAGTATGTCCCGCTCTATGAGTTGCACCATCCACCAGTTGGACTAATCCATGATTGTCTAATATGTCACGAAAACGATTAGCATCCACATTATGTAAATCATCTAAATGAAAGTTCAAATCACCAACAATAAGGACTTTTCTACTAATGGCGGATAAATCTTCTAGATAATCAGCCCACTCACTAAAGAAAACTGAGTTTTTTAGTCCATTCTTTCTAGATGGTGGTGGACGATAGATGACACTCAGTGTGAAAGAGAATTCTTTTAAAGAAACGCAACATTCCATGTGTTCAAAGTGAGAAAATTTAGCATCATGGTTTGTCATATCAATAGCTAGCCCCAATTTGAAAACCACTGCAACACCACCACCTGAGGATCCATTTAGGCGTGGTACATGAAGAAAGTTATAACCCGATGGGACTAGTGTTTTAATGATTTGTTCATCCATCGTAGTACCTAACCATGTCTCAGTAAGAGCGAGGATATCGATATCGTTTGAGGTAATGAGATCATTGACAGAAGTGATCTTATTTTTCACAGAACGTACATTAAGCAGATAAAACCTGATTGCTCGTTTTGCAAACTGTGTACTCCGCTCTACGGAGGGTATAATCCGAAGGTTTGCATGAGTTGGCGAAGTCTTGATATAACTCTTTTTAGGTCTTTCACGCAGTAAAGTCTGAATTTGCTTGGGTTCATCATATAGAACAGCTGCGTTTTCAATAATTGATACAAGATTATTAAAATTTACACCGGTTTGTTTACAATCGAATCAGTGTAGCCTGGGAAAATGCTTCCTTTGTAAGGTAGTATACAAATTTCAAAGATAGTGTTTATGTTATCCACAAAAGAATCTTTACAAGAGTTTATAGTACAGAGAAGTTTAATAGGTCTTCGGAATATCACTCCAGCCTTTGTTCCTCGGCGTGTTCGTTTCAGGGAACAATTGGCAAAAGCACTTCTCCACGGATGAGTGACACCAGTTTCTCCCAGGGTTCGTAAACTTAAGAAGAACTGTCCTTGTGTATGATATAGCCATAACGTTAGGATATAAGCCTAGGCGTATCGCAAGTGGAAGAAGGTGTGAAAATGTGTGAAAGTTATCTGAAAATCACACTTACTGATCAAGAAAGTCCATGAAAACTCATTCACAAGATATAAAACAGTCCAAAAAGACGACATGAAAACAGAAACGATAAAAGAATCAGTAAATCACGTAAATTTTTTAGGAGAATCACAGAGCACTTTAGTAGAGCAGCCATTGCATAGCGCATCATACACCTATCATAGCCTGACGGGGGAGGTAGCCCCTTCCCCCAACTGGTGTCACCCCTGTCACAGGATTAACAAATGATTTTCTTATCATGTTTCAGTGCAATAGACATTTTGGTTGTGAAACTCAAAAATCAATATATGCAATGAATTATGAATGTAAGTTCGTCAAGGAGTGCCACTGCTCTTAAGTCCCCCCCCCCCCTTCACCCACCCCCGAATATTTCCACGAGCCTGTCAGGGATTAGATGCATTGTAGACAGGGGCGTAGGAGCCGGGGCCAAGTATCATTTTGGGCCCCAAGTACTATTCTTGTCCGCCCTCGTGATCCTATGACTCACAGACCAGATTACACCAGACCCACGTACCCTAGAACGCCACCCCCCCCTCTCGACCTAGCGACAACCCAGCATTTTTGTACTGGATAGGATCCCCCATGATTACTACTTTCTTGTACATCTGAAATTTGTCTATTTTCCCGAATATTTATCCTAAATATCTTGATATAAAATTTACAATTTTTGTGGCTGCAAATTTAAGAAGAAATGGTAAAAAAAATCACCAGTAATTTTGTAACCAATAAAAGTTTACAAATTTGGCGACCTTGTTCCCTCAATTCCAAAATGTTGATCGCCAAAATTGTTAAGTTACTCGCCAGCACAAGAATCTGTTTTAATTTTGAATTTTTGAATGAAAAATCTTTTCTTCCCCCTCCTCCAGCGGTTTCCTGCATGAAATTAACTTCATACTTTAATGACTAAATGACAACTCTTTTTAATTTCAAAAACGCACAAAACAATAATCGAAAGTGAAGACCGATTGGCATTTTGTCAGGTCCTGATGCATTGCCATGTTTCATGGCTCTTTGCACTTCCTCCTTTAGTATTGGTGGGCCCACTATGTTCTTTTTAATGGTAGGTTTTTCTCTTCTGTTATCATCAATGAGTTCTTCGATGTATTCTAACCACCGGGTGTAGGATGTCCTCTTTGTCCATGAGGATGGCACCTTTTGATTTAATGCAACCTGTCTGTGTACAGGTACGTTTTCCTGTTAGTTATCTAACTTTTTCACGCGTGTATTTACTGTTTATGTTACGTGTATTCTCAATTTCCGTCTTTGCACTGTTGATTGATCCAGGTTTCTTTGGCTGCATTGCATTTTTTCTTTACTACTCGGTTTATTTCGAGATCTTTCATCACCATCCTGTGCCAACCGTCAGTCCAGGATTTCTTGGGTCATCCACTTTTTGTGATCCTTCTTTGCCTGTTTTGGAATCTGTTCACTCATTGCTTCTGTAACTAAATCTTTAATTTTTTTGCCACATTTCATCAGCCTCAGTAAGGCTTTCCAGAACTTGGAATTTGTTCTTCACTGAAACTGAGAATCGCTCTTTTATATCTGGATCAGTTTTTAACAGGTTGGTCTGTAATTTAGGTTCATTTTTAGGATTCTTAAGTGTTCTAAGTTTTACTTGGATCATACATTTGACAGGAATATAATCACTGTTACAATCAGCACCGGGTCTTGACTTAGCTGTTTTGACCGAATTTCGAAACCGTTTTTGAATCAGTATGAAATCAATCTGAGGCTGACTCTTGTCTCCTGGGCTTTCCGTCCCAATGGCCAAATAGACGGCTGTGACCTTAGACCAGGCCATTATTATGGGGGATTTGTTTTTCTTCAACCACTTTGTACATTTCTTGAATGAATTCTCAAGTATAAACTTTCTTTCTATTTATTGGTATGATTTATTTTGTATTAATTCATAGTAATACTAAAATTTCACTTGTTTTTCGGTCTTTTTAATATCTTTTTGCAAGGTACGTGTTACCGTCATGACTTTAATTATTATTATTCCCCTATAAAGTGTGGTTCAATCAACATCAAGTTCGGTCCGCCGAGTAATAGTATGTTTTACTGTTAAATGTGATAACTGGTGTGATAATGGCGTCTGAATCTGATGAGGTAAATATTTAGGGAATGTGGAAGAAGTTTGAAAGACAAATTGCGAAACAAGTTTATTGACAGCTCTGGTTATTATGAATTATTGCATGATACAGTTTCCACTTTTCAACGTTAGAATATCAAAGCTTATGACATGTTAGGATAGTAACCTCTTAACGTTAGGGTTACTTTAGAAGTTTGTAACACTAGGCCCTAAGACTGAAAATTTGTAGAATTTAGAAAATGTAAATGTAGGCCTATGTGTTGTTTTTTAATTGCATGATATCATTCTTTTAGGGGTGGGGGGACAAATTGCACCATTCAAATTCTATTAGGAATATTATCTGGCTTTCTGAGTGTCTTCAGTGTGCAGCATAAATATTACGTTAGAGCTCACCTAACGTTAGTTATTAATACACATCCCTAAGTATGGGTTGACACTGGGATTGCCGTACAAGGGTTGTTGTAGATTTGGTGCAATTCCTATGTTTTTTGAAAATTCACTCGTAGAAAATTAATGATTGAAAAATAACTTACTTTTTGGATATTCTTAGGGCCTATAAAGTTATCCGAGATTCATATTGTGGTCTCCATTTTCTTAGTCACCGCAAGTTTCAACTTCCGCAAATAAGTTTTCACTAAGCTGCAGGTTGATATTTCGCTGCCAACATTTTTTTGTTAATATAACTGTATTAAATAGTTTGGGTAAAATCACTGTGCGAAAAGAAAGAAATAAAACATCAAGAAATGTTTAGATTATATAATTGTACTTTATAAGTATTAGTTTAAATTTGTCCTCAAATAATTTAAAAGATATTACCCCCGCTAAAATGTTATAGCTTGATGGCAGTGTTTTGAACGTTGACCGTACATTGGACAGCTTGTCAGACGATTTTTACGGAAAAAAAAGTAGTCCAAATTACTTAAATATAAGTAACTAAAATCACCCTAAAAAACAGTTTTTGAAAACATGGATGGGCTTCAAACATCTATTTTAATCATTGTGGGCGGAAAAAAAAAGAAGGTTAAAATGGTTTTGTTTTCATAAAGATCCTAAAACTGAGATTTTCCTATACTTTGAACACCTCGCTTAAAACAGTACAGGAGGGGATATGATTTTGCGCTACCCTCGAATGGCCAGCCTTCACCAATGGCAGCATTACTAACATGGCTGGCATCAGTCCGACAGTACTATGGGGAGTACTAGGGCTCACTAAACGTTAGTTATTCGTCATAAACCTGTTCCAGGCCTTTTACTTCCCCACTGATCTGTTTTTTTCTTCTTCTTGGCTGTTCACTGATTGTTTTTTTCTTTTAATTTACGGCCTGACGGAGTTATTCAAGTCCTATGCAACTACGTGATACATTTCATTCTAATTGAGTTGCGATGCTCCGCGACGTTTTCCGGCATGAAACTCTCTACCAAATTACCTGTCTTTTGGGTATTCAAATTTACACTCAAACAATTTTTCAACTCCTTTTTTTTTGTTTTCTCAAGCTAAAAAGTGTAAAAATATATTCCTTTAACACCAAAATTAGATGGTTCTTGACACACTTTCTCTGTCCGTTCTTTGCACTCTACAGCGTTAAGTTTGTACTGAGGATGTCTGAAATTTAAAAAATGACAGTCATGTGACTACCGCCTTATAATAAATGCAATGATGTTTGCAATTTCTACGCGGGGTCCATTTCAGATTTTCGTCAGGTCATGGAAATCTAGAGTACATTGCATGTAAAACCTACGCTGAAGGTACAATGAGGCTTTTGCTTTCATACGCCAAGGCAGTCAAGAGACCATGCAGCGAGTTACCACAATAAACCTAAGTCTTGTTTAGTATTTTGCTTGTACAATACTTTTCACGGTGACAAATTTGCTTTTACTTTTAAATTAACATGATTGGCTAACAGTACAACTAATGAATATGCATTAGTTCTTGACTGTATTCTATTTATAATTTATATAAAGTCAATGATACGGGAATACACAAAACTATACATAGCAAAGAAAAATTATTTTAGCATTGCGCCCTCCCTACATTACTTCTCATAATGGTTGCATTGCATTGTTCGCTCTAAGGTAATCTAACAGGAGTTCAAATGTCTTTAAGTGTGATTTCAAAGTTATTTAGTTTTATAGGCTTAGTATGTTCTGTAAGATTTACTGGTATTTTAGGTAAATAACTCATTGTGTGTCCTGTTTGCCAACGCCGCAAATCCCGCAATAGTTTTTTACGCCAAGGTAGATATTTTATTGCCATACCGGTATGCCAAGTAACAGCACATCTACTTTTCTTCGTGTCTTAGTGCACGGAATGCAGACTGGGGGCTTACCTGAAACTCAATTTCTAGGGGCATTTATCGTTACGGTCAATAAGAGCATAGCACAATTTTTTTGTGATTTCGGAATTTAATACACATACCTCAGCTGAAAACTCCTAGAAATGTAATTACTATCAGATTTTCACCCCAAAAAACGAAATTTCGCACCTCGGGATGGCTGGAAACAATGAAAAACTCACAGCTTTTCACACAGTCCGTCACGCTATGGTAGGCCTAGTGTAGGGTATATGTATATCATGCTATCAACTACTGTGTGCATACTGGGTAGATGGGAAAGTCACTGCGAAGGCTAAATCCAGATTATCATATTGTTACTGGTAACTATACATACTGGGGATGGGAAAGTCACTGCCAAGGCTTAAATTCAGATTATCCTATTGTTAATGATAAGAGCTGTATTCTGTACTAGCAGGGATATGTTACTTTAGCTACATGGATAAAGTCAGTAGAGCATACACTACCATGGCGTGAAAGTAGGTTTTTCTCAGTTGTCTCTACACTAGTACTTATTACATGAAAGTATCATTTTTGCGTAATAGGTGCTTTCATAGCGTAACGTTTAATGCCTAATTTTTCCACCAAAACACCTCGTTTTCAGCATTCCAGGGTGCAGGAATTTTTCATTTTGCTGATATGTCATGATTAAGCTATTAAACAATAATTAGATTTCTAAGAGTTTTTAGTTGAGGTGCGCAATTTTGGTTGCAATCACGAAAAATCATGTTTTCTCCCATTGTCCGTAAAGTGCCCCTATAGATTGAGTTTCGGGTGAACTCTATAGGCCTACATCTCAAACGCCTTGTTTCGAAATGTATACACCATTGTTACAATTGTTTAAGCAAAGTATTGATGTTGTCATTTGAAATGTAGTTACAATACTTTTGTTTGGAATGTACAGTAATCATACTTCATGTGTTTTTCCATGAGATGTACAAACGATGAAGGTGTTTCTCCTAAAATTATTATTATTATTATTATTATTATTATTATTATTATTATTATTATTGTTATTGTTTTATTAAGTTGCTATAAGTACCTTTCCTTACTTTGACAACATGCACCACCTCATGTGATTGTAAAATAATTTGTTGTCTGTGTGATATTGTAAATGTTACTATAAATAGATTGGGAGTTCCACTAAAGATAATGAATAAGAAACATAAGACAAGTAATAGTAATGTTGGACTATCTGATTAAGCATGTTCATAATGTGATTACATGATGAAAGAGGATGATTCAGATCACAGGCGTCATGGCAACCTATATACTAATCTATATATATGTTTATATATATACATATATCTATACATATATATATATATATATATATATATATATATATATATATATATATATATATATATATATATATATATTTATATTTATATCTATACATATATATATATATATATATATATATATATATATATATATATATATATATTTATATATATACATATATATATATACATATAGCAAGGTTTTTGACTTTCGAACCGTATATGAAAGTTCCTCTTTGACCAATCACGAATCTTAATTACATTTTTTACTCATTTGCTACAAGAGCTAGCGCTCCAAGAGGGTCAAAAACAATTGCTGAATATTTAGGAGTCTGAAAAAGTGCAGCCTCACTTTTCAGTATAGTGCCCCTTTAACTATCCATCATCAAGGCAATAATATAGACCATGTGATGGACCATGCACATGTACCCTCAATGTTCTCACCCCACAAAATGGCGATGTAAACAAAGTCACGTGACCTCATGACATCAGTTCAAACACCCTTATAGATATATTTCTAGAAATGACACAATAATCTACGATTGATATAAAAGATGAGTGGATAATGGATGGTAAGTCATTCATGTAGGAGAGAAACAGCAAAGGACCCAAAACAGTCCCCTTGTGGCACTCCAGATTCCACACTAGCCTAGTCAGAGTGATCACCCCCTACTACTACAAGCTGTTTTCTACCTTTAAGGAAAGCTTGCAGCCACCCATTGAGCTTTCCACTAACACCATACTTGTCAAGTTTGGGTAGTAATCTATTGTGGGGTACTACATCAAATGCCTCGAAAAAGTCCTTGATGATTATTTCAGTCGGGTTTTCTTTTATGAGGGACGTTCGAAGGTTTTGGAGAGTCTAAATAAGTTGTGTTTCATAGGAGTGAGCTTCCCTAAAACCATGTTGTTGCAACAAGGAAGTTCTATTTCACATTCATAATGTGGGATCTGCCTTGTGAAAAGTTAGTACTTCAATTGATCTTAATCAAATCTGATGCAAAGCTGCCATGGTATAATCAAGAAGCTTTGGTAATTCACTGATTATTTTGTTTTTTGTTTTGCAGGAAAATGACCTAGAATCCTTGAGATCTGCTGTGTTAGCTTCTTTTAAATCTGTAAGTAAAATATTTCCTTTTCTATTGTATCTCAAAAAGACCATACAATTTCACTTCACTTTACTACATATTGACAGGTCAAAACAGCTTTCATTTGTAGAAAGTTTTTAACTTATCATCATCATCGTGTGAAGAGAGAATTGCCTTCGCCTGTGAGTAAACAATGATGCGTTTTCAGTTGAATACTGCCAATATTTTTATTTCCAGAATACTAAGCACTTTAAAGATACTTGGAGTGTGAGCTTGAATAAAACAAAAGCATGGAAGTGTTTATTTAATGACATTTTGTTAAAATGGAAGCCATGATTGCTAGTATTATACTTTAATCAAAGAATACGATTATGAGTTAATAAATGTGATCAGTTTGTGGAGTACAATGCACCAAAGGTTTTGAATGGAAAAAGGCAAAAATGTAGTCAAACAATATCATCATCCAATATAATACTTGAAATGTAATAGTGCTTAGGTTTTTAAAGAGTTTCGTGGATGAGAGATGGACAAATCATTCGTCCGGCTGCTCGGGACAACCAAAAATCCTATCCAGGTAACCGTAATTTTTGATGGATCTGCCAGATAGACAATAAAGTTTTAATTACCTATTTTAAATTGTAATATTTCAAGCTCTTAATTGTGTAGCTTGCACTTTAAAAATTTGAAGAAGAAAAACAAAATCTAGCTTTTGCTGGAGAAATCTATATTATTCATAAACTCTTAAATGACAAGAGACCTCTGTGGTGTTGTGGTGCCGGGTGGTTGTCATTCACCAGGGCTTCAGAACTGGTTTTTCAAATGGCCAAATGGCCGCACTCTTTGGACACCTCACACAACCTTTCCTGTTTTAAAAGGGGACATAAAATACACAAGCTACCTACATGTACATGTACCTACCTTAAATAACAGTTAAAATCTACTTCATGTATATATATATATATTTACAAAAGAATTTTATCTCAAATTGACAGAAGTCTAGCCAAGCTACGCCAACCCATACCATTGAATATTCATCAGACATCAATCACCAAGGAAACTCAGCAGAAGATGCTGAGACAACGGAGGCTGATGAGGAAGATGAAGACTTAGGAGAGGATGCTCTCCATGCCTTAAGAATAGCAGCTTTAAAGTCAAAGAAAGATGAAGCTCTTCCAGAGGTCAGCGTAAATGAATTTTCTTATTTCATTTATATGGTTGAAAAAGTTGAATCCATATAGCATAACATAACAAGATTACTGGCTAAGAAGGATTAGTCACCCCATACAAATCCCAAACTAAACACCACCACCCAAAAAAGAAATCAAAGATGCCCAGAGTTAGTGAAGAACTTATTAATGTTGACTTTGAAATTGTGAACAGAATTGGAGCTAACTACCCACTCAGGCAAACCATTCCAATCATTAACATCTCTTTGTGAAAAGCTAAAACGCTGAATATCTATCCGTGAGAACTCTTTGGTCAACTTCAAACTGTTACCACGTGTCACATGAGGATTAGCTGAAACGTGCAAGAAATAAAATGAGATCAAAGCATCACTACCAGATAGGAACTTAAAAACCTGAATTATATCGCCACGTACTCTTCTCAATTCAAGCAGGGTCAAACCAAGAATTTGCAACCCACGATTCATAAGAGAGAAATTCCTTACTTCGGGAATAAGTCTAGTGGCTCTTCGCTGAACCTGCTCCAAAATGAACTTATCCTTCTCATAAAAGGGACTCCAAGCCTGAATAGCATACTCAAGGTGAGGCCTGACTAACTGATTATACAAACTAAGAACAACCTCTCTACCAAGAAAACAAAAATTTCTTCTAATCAAACCAAGCATCCTATTTGCCCTCGCAGCTACTAAAGCACACTGTTTAGAAGGCTTCATGACTCCCCCTGGATAGGACGCTAGACCATCGCAGGTCAACTCACCTGAGTGGAATGGAGCAAGTAGAGTAAAGTGTCTTGCTCAAGTACACAATACAAGCAAGCACGACTTCTTAAATATTGAATATATGGTAGAGGATTATAAAACAAACCAATTGGTGAAAAGTATGTTGGTATCATATTCTGTTTAGGAGTTGCGTTGTGCGGTAGTCACGTTTGTGTACTACCGGTAGTGTTGCTTTATCACTACTGGTAGTGTTGCCACTACCGGGATTTCCCTAATGTGATACAAACATACAGTGATCATTTGATGCACTCCGATTACATTATATCTCAGTACACTAAGCCAAATTTACATGTAAACATGAAGTAAAATACCTTGATAAACACCCTAACACAGTACATACAAAGAGCATTGAAAATTCTTTAAAATGCGTATGAAATGCTATTTTCTACCGGAAATATTTCCTTAACTTACAAATAACTCCCAAACAAATGTTCACAATGTAAACTAACCTCTGCTTACTGTACTTAATACATTCAGCATGCTAGATCATAGTTATTTTCAAGTTTAAAATCATTATCTCATCACCCACATATACGATGCGACGTTTGGAGAGCAACGTGACTTTTTTTCTATTTTCTCAAACTTTCATTCCAATTACACTCTACCTCGCACTTTTCCACCAAAACTTTTGTTTTGCACCATCTCTCCCGGCCCTTGGTATTTTTTCCATCATGACCAAATGCTTCTGCCTTGACCTTGACCCTCTCTCCCCTCCCCATAATCCACCTGCTACCTCCATTGACCATTCCTCAGCCTTAGTCCCCAAAATGTTAATCATTCAGGCCACCAATAAACCTGACAGTTTTAAAAGAGTTTTCCTCTTCCTCATATACAAGGTGCTCCACGGCCTTGTCGGTACCCTTCACAAGGTTTCTACCCTCAGATTTGGCGATCTCTGGTGCACTGACACTCAAGCCACCACCCTCCTCACCACCAAAACCCTAGCTGTTACTGGCATCGACGTAACAGTCACCCCCACCATTCCCTGAACTCAGGCAAAGGCGTCATCAGAATCAGAGACCTTGCCTATTTGACCAAGGAAGACCTCATTGAGGAACTTGTCAGCCAACACGTTACTGAAACATGTCGTCTTGTTTTCAAGAGAGATGGTGCCGAAACACCCACCAATACCATTTTCCTGACTTTTGCCACACAACTCTCCCCTCCCACATCACTGCCGGCTATCTGAGAATTCCAGTCACCCCCTAAATTCCCAACCCCCTCCGTTGTCATAAGTGCCAGAGGTGTGGCCATAGGAAAAACTCCTGTCCAACCATGCGCGCTGTGGCAACTGTGCCCCGGACCATGACACCGCCTCCTGCAGCAACACCCCACTCTGCACCAATTGTGATGGTACTCACCCAGCCAACCATCCCTCCTCAAAAGACCGCTCCACCTGGCTTCAGGAAAAGCAGATAACCAAACTGAAAACCCTTAATCCCAGCACCACTTACCCGGAGGCCAGGAACAATTCCTCGCTTTTCTCACACTAAACCTTCCTACTCGAGCACAGTCTCCTCAAACACCAACTATTCCCCCACCCCAACACAACTAAAACAGACTCACATGCTGAAACCGACCTCACCTGGCTCTTCCTACCCAGTCCTAAGTGCATCACCATTGCCAACAACCCAACCACATGGATTACCCAAACCACCTCAACCACCACCTCTCTCCTCAACCTTCCTTCCTTTTCTAAGACCCCGCTGTCTTTTACCCCAACAACCTCTCATACCATCAAACTCAAGCCAACCTGGCCAACCAACAAACAACCAATCAACAAGCAGCCCATTATCCAAACCCACATGTTTGATACTGAAGAGAACATGGATTGTTCGATTACCGAAGCTACCGAAAATACTTCTCGTCCTATTTTCAAATACAACTGCTCCCAAAGAAACGGACAGATCCAGAGAAAAAAACAAGCCAACCCAGACCCAACAGATCTTCCTCCATATAACTCTCCACCTCCTTATGGCGTGCAACACAAACAATTACAATAACACTCTCAACATTATACAATGGAACATCAGGAGCCTTAAGGCCAATTTGGAAGAAATTGACCCACTGGCCACCACCTTCAACCCGGTTGTCTTCTGCCTACAAGAAACCTGGAAAACCACTGACCATTATTTCTTCAACAACTTTGCTTGCAACCATAAACATCAAGGATGCCGACAGGGCCTGTGGGGCGTCTCCATTCTGTTAGACACGATAATCCACACAGCCCTATTCATGTGAACATTGACCTTCAGCCCATCTGTATGTCTATCTCCCTCCACAAAACCTTCATTCTTTGCAATATCTATCTCTCCCCTCCCCCCCTCCCTTTATGCCAACGTTCAGCCAACCAGCCTTAACAACCTTATCTCTCAGCTTTCCTTCCCCCTTTCATCCTTCTTGGTGACTCCAACCCACAACCCCCTGTGGGGCTCCAATACCACCACCCCCAGAGGCAAGCTCGTTGAAAACACTCTTCGACAGCACAGCCTCTCCTTGCTCAACACTAACTCCTGACCTACCTTCACCCTGCCACAGGCTCCCTCACCTGTATTGACCTATCTATCTGTTCCCTTAAGCTCCTCCTTGATTTTAGCTGAAAGGTCACTGCTGAACTATGTGCTGGTGACCATTACCCTCTTCTTTTTCACTTCAAGCTTTAAACCCCCACAGATCACACCCCTGATTGGAACCTTAAGAAGACCAACTGGCCCTTTTCGAAACCCTCTGCGACTCTCACCTCTCATAATAATGACAATGGCTTTTTTTTAGGCAATTTATTCTGAAGAAATCAAGATGGAACTCCAGTGTTTCCTATTAGCTATTTCCCCCACTATGCTGTATGTGCAAGGTGATGAGTTTATCAACTCCATGGATTGCTTTCTTGTTTAAAAAGTACCCCCTCCATTTCTTAGAAAAAATGGTGCCATTTGATTAGATCGATCGCATAACTCTGAATACTTTGACTTGCGATGCTGGACAGTTGACACCCTTTTGGCTTATTTTTGAGGCAGTTTGATTGAAAAGAAATAAAGATGGAACTCCAGTGTTCCCTATTTGATTGATCTGAGATATTTTGAAGCATTTTGAGGGGTATTTCATTATCATTTCATGTAAATCTTGTTGATCAACTCTGGCCTAGTGTTACAAATGTCAGTGTGTTGATGCTCTTATTGGAGCTTGCTTGTGGTATCAAAAAGCCAAAACTGAAAATACCCTATTATTTGAGGGTTTAGATTGTTGAATGACTAAAAGGAATGTGTAATCTAACCTTCTGTACATGACAACTTGTGCAGATAGATACATGAAATTATTTTAATTTGGTATCGAAAACTCCACGAAACTAGGGTCTTTTTTTACCATTGCTACTGTAGTTAAAAGTTTTTCATGAATAATCCAGGGACAACCGACTTGGGTGCCTGCAAATGCTGAAATTGACTTGAATTTTGTTAGATTATATTGTTTTTGCATGATTAAGAAAAGGAGACACAAAACATGATTTTTTGACATTTATTTACTCAATTTGTATTTATTTTTAAACAAAAAGTTTTTTTTAACACTTTTTACCACTCCTGAGATTTGCGGTAGTAGTTACGAATCCTTAAGTTGTCGGGATTGCGCAATACCGCCATCGGGATACTGGGACTTATGTGACTACCGGGACCCAAACAACGCTATTTAGGAGTTTCTATACAGTGTGATGTCATACTTGCAGGTCCAAGGAAATTTGAATGTACTTCTAATACTCCCTTTCATTAGCCGAGACCTTTCCACTTGCAAATTTTCAGCGTTAATGTACCTGCTGGAAAAAGCGTAACAGTGACTGCAAGCCCCGACCGCCCCCCTTCCCCATTAAACGCTGCCACTGTTGACAAAATTCATCCAGAAATTTGTCACGATGTTTGTAATATAAGTCAAGTTAACACAACAAAACAAATTGAGCAACTTTTCTGTAATGGATAGATCAATAAAAATTCATTGGTTGTTTCTTAAGCGTCCACAGTATCCGCCTTAGGATAGGTCACACCCACCTCACCCACTCCCACCTCCTTATTGGCTCCCCCAACCCTTCTGCAACAATTGCCATTGCACCCTCACAGTCCATCACGTCCTCCTTACCTGCCCCCTGTACAACCTTCCCAGAGCTTCCCTCGCCCCCCACAACTCTATAGCTGAGCTCTTTCAGTAAAACCTGAAAAGGATGTGTCATTCTTGCATCTTAACTTAATTTCATTTCATTTCTGTTTTGTTTCTTTGCAACATTTTGCATCATATTTACAACAAGCATATTTACAAATTTATGATGGTGATTCAATAATTGTAATAATATTGATGATTATATGTTCTTTATTGTATCTGCAGGAACCTGTTCCGCCTCCACCACTTCCTCCTCTCCCACCCAAGTTTGAGAGAAAGGGAAATCTAATTTCTATCCAGATAGTAGATCCTGAGGAAGAAGATCGAAAAGCCAAGGAACAACTCAAATTGACCGAAGCGACAGATCCCTCTGATGCAAAAGCTGTCAAACCTGCCAGATTCAGACGTTTCGACTCGGATTCGAATTCAGAGGATGACGACTCGGATTCGTCGTCATCGTCATCTTCCGCTTCTTCTTCGTCCTCATCTTCCAACTCAGAGAGCGAGAAGTCTAGTTCGTCTTCAAGGAGCCGAGCATCTTCACCTGCCATCTCAGATGAGGATGGGGAGGAGAAGGTATCTAAGGAGGAAAGGACAGACAGTGGTAAGAGGAATAGTGGGGATGAAGATGCAACGAAAAGAGTTTCACCAAACGAGATAGATCATGAGAAATGGCAAGTGACTGATGCTGTAGGAGAAGATGACGACAATGAGGATAGTGAATTGGACAAAAGGAAAAGAAATGGCGGAAGAATGTATTTGAAATCCAACAAACATGAGAAGAATATAGCAAATTCTAGGAGAAGTGTGAAAGATAGACTAGGAGTTAAAGAAAGGTTAGGGGTGAAATGTAGCGTTGATATCGAGAGAAAGGACAGTAGATTTGAAAAAGAATCCAGGACTTCAAAAATAACGTATCATGAATCCAATAGGCATGATAGAGACAAAAACTCAAGTAGAGAGAAAAACTCAAGCAAAGATTCAAGTAGAGATAAGAAATCGTTTGATTTGAGAGCAAGGCTTAGATCTTCCAATCATTCCAGAGAAAGGAAACGAGATGAGAAAAGTAGATCGGAGAGAAGAGGCAACTCAGATGCGACAAGGAATCACCGTCACGAAGACAGGACGAGGAACGATAGAGAGGAGAAGACATCGGAGGAGAGAAGAATGAGATTGAAAAGAAGAGAAAGATTTGAATCCCGTCAGATGATACGTAATACTTCAAGAATCCCTAAAGAAAAAAGTGCTAAACCTCTCGATAAAATTGTACATCCCAGAGTGGAAGGAGATGCAAAAGAAAATAAAAGTAGTTTATTGCAAGAAAAGTCGTCAAAAAACACTAAAAGAGGTGGCTCTGAGAGTTTGTCAGATATCTCACTAGAGTCAGATATTGAAAGTAAGCAGGCAACTGCTGATGAGGATGAGGAAAATGATTCCGATTCAGAAGATGTTCGATTTAAACGTGGACGGAATGATAAAATTTCAAAGGAAACTCCTCAGGCGAGTTCCTCAAAGTCTCGCCTGTTTATGTCCCTTACCTTGCCAACAGATTCCGAACTTGAACAACTTGATTTGAAGAATGCAAAAGACTTTCGTGATAGAAGGAAAAGAGAAGAGATGCGTGCAGGTGGGAATGTTATCAGGCTAGGTCAGTCTAGGGTTAGACCAGATAGGAGGGAATATGAACGAAGTGAAGATAGAAATAGGTTTCACCAAAGAACAGAAGAAATATTTAAGCGGAGGAAGCCTCGTCCCTCAGATTTTGTCTCTGAAAGTGATTCTGAAACTGAAAACTTACCCACTGGGCCAAGGAGCATTTTAGGCCCAGCAAAGTTGGATCCTGGTGAATCGAGGAAAGATTTAGGGATTAAAGTGAAGACTGTTGAAGTAGTAGTTAATCGAGAAAAAGGTGCTTCAGCCAAAGTAAGAAATAAATCCAGAAGTTCAAGCAGAGAGGATGATAAGACCAAGGACAAGAAACTGTCAAAGGTTAAGAAGGAGAAGCGAAAGAAGAAGGAGAAGAAAAAAAAGAAACAGGACTCTGAGGAGGAGGACAAGGAAAGGAGTCTTAAAAAAGGTCAGTGAATTTATCTACTCATGTTCCTCTGAAATTTATTTGTCCATCCCGGTCATAAATTAGATTTGTTCCACAAAGTGCAATCAAATTACTCTAGGGTTGGAAAAAAAAAATCCAGTGGTCATAATTGCGGGAAAATTAGTAATTTGTGTGAATAATAATTTAAAAAAAGATTTCTTGAGTAAACAACAGTATATGTGGTAACTATGTGCTCTGAAAATGTCCCCCCTCCCCCTTGTATAATTTTGCAATGAGAGTACATTAAATTGTGAAAGAGGGAAGTATATAAAGATGTATTTATTCACTACATTAATATTATTTCTGTTGGAATTTTCATGGGAAGATTTTCATCACTTTTATTCAGAACCGTAGGAAATTTTATAAATCCGCTTGAGATGTACTTTATTTCAGCTTTTGTGATGGGTTGTAACATTCTAGTAGTAAAAGGATAAGTGCCCTGGTCAGTCATGCCCATTATTGATTAGTCATGCCCATCATTGGTCAGTCATGCCTATCATTGTTTAGTCATGCCCATCATTGATCAGTCATGCCCATCATTGTTCGGCCATGCCCATCATTGTTTAGTCATGCCCATCATTGATCAGTCATGCCCATCATTGTTCGGCCATGCCCATCATTGTTTAGTCATGCCCATCATTGATCAGTCATGCCCATCATTGGTCAGTCATGCCTATCATTCATCAGTCATGCCCATCATTGGTCAGTCATGTCTATCATTGATCAGTCATGCCCATTATTGATCAGTCATGCCCATTATTGATCAGTCATGCCCATTATTGATCAGTCATGCCCATTATTGATCAGTCATGCCCATCATTGGTCAGTCATGTCTATCATTGATCAGTCATGCCCATTATTGATCAGTCATGCCCATCATTGGTCAGTCATGCCCATCATTGATCAGTCATGCCCATCATTGATCAGTCATGCCCATCATTGGTCAGTCATGTCTATCATTGATCAGTCATGCCCATTATTGATCAGCCATGCCCATTATTGATCAGTCATGCCCATCATTGATCAGTCATGCCCATCATTGATCAGTCATGCCCATTATTGATCAGTCATGCCCATCATTGATCAGTCATGCCCATCATTGGTCAGTCATGCCTATCATTAATCAGTCATGCCCATCATTGGTCAGTCATGCCTATCATTGGTCTGTCATGCCCATCATTGGTCAGTCATGGTTGGCATTGGTATGTTAGTTGCCGCTGAAAAATTACTTCAGTATTCATTAGAAATAATGATGGTTGATTTGAGCATTCGTAACAAAAGTTTTCAGTACCAATCATCACATGCATGAAAAATGTCCTAGAGACTCCACAATGATACTCCATCACATTTTGGCCGAGTGCTGCTATAATATGTGAATGGTGTATGACATCAAGTTCAGGGAATCCCTTTTCCCCAAAAATTTCATTGGGCTCCTTAAACGATTAGAATCAGGGTCAAGCAAGTCTATCTAATATGAAAGAGGACTTCAAAAGAAACAAAATGGTGAAGAAACCATTCAAAAATCTTTTTCCTTTAAAGGATTAGTTTAGTGGTCAAGCATGTCCATCTTATATGAAAGAGGACTTCAAAAGAAACAAAATGGTGAAGAAATGACTTCAATATCTTATTCTGTTAAGGAGATATTCAAGTTTAAAGCTCTTTCTTTTCTGTGAAGAAATGACTGATGTAGGAAGTCTACTATGGAAGGTTGACGCCCTCCTCACATTCTTAGCAATTAATGTATTTCAATGGAAATTAATATAACTTTTTTTACTATTTGAATTATTATTCCTCGAACTTTCGTTAAGTGGTAAATAATAATTACTCTTACAAGCTAGGTTTTACTACTTTCTTGACATATCCAATGGTTTTCAAGCCATACACAATCGCTGGACAAAATGTAATAGAAGACAAAGACTGAGGAATCTGAGGCTATGACATCACAACTAGTCTGATTTCAGTCGCTTTTACACAAATGATACCAAACATTTTTACTTGGGTATCTCCTTAACGGAATAAGATTTTAGAATGCTTTCTTTACTATTTTGTTTCTTTCGAAGTCCTCTTTCATATCAGATAGACTTGCTTGACCACTGAACTAATCCTTTAAACCTGAACTGCAGAGTATAGAATATATATGACAGAACATAACAAATACCTTTCGGTCATGGGATCTCACCTCCAAGTGTCCATAAGTTGTGTATCAAATATTTACTCTTTAGTTATAATTAACCTTTCCAGGTTTCCAAATAGGCCACGCCCACCATAGCAACGCGGTAACTATGTGGAGCAAACAAACCTCACATCCGCAATCGTGCATTACCAATGCGCTGACATTTAGATGTTCGCGAGGCCTGCCGCAAGCTTTGATTCATTTATGGCACTTCTCCAGATTTTAAGCCAAAGGGATAAACAAAATTCAGTTTGCTAATTGTTCTGAGTAACAACAATCAGATTTACAAAGCCTGCAGCGGGCCCGTAAGCGCAATTTCCGTTCACCATTTTGCTGTCACTCAGTCTGTGTGTTAAGAAATTTGTTTTGTACAGTAAGTTGCATTGAGCACATGAGTGCGCGCCGCTAGCTAGCTATACTGTACCAGTACCGTGTAGGATGTTTGCCCCCTCTTAGTTTCGCAGATTTTGTTGCTAGGCAAATTTATGTGGTGATGGGTTAAAACAAGCTGTCAATCATTAAACCCAGAAAGGTTAATTAAAACCCAAGTTAATGTAAACATAAAAAAGTACAAACCTCACAATTTTCCACATGTATGTACATTATTTTTTGATACACCTTTTTATGGGGAAAAGGCTTATTTGCTTAATGTTAAATGCATTCAAATGTCATTGAATACATAGATAAAAAACTTTATAGAAGAAAATTTGTAATTGAGTAAAGATATGTAAAATTGAGCCAAAACAGTATTTATAGCCATTTTGTTTTTCTTGTTTGGGGAAATTTTGTAGGGAAAGCGAAGGAAAGTAATAGAAAAAATCCATTCATGAAAGACTTGGTGGAAAGCTGTAATAACTATCCTTAGGAATTCACTGAAGTCTGTTATAAATGTTTAAGTGCAATTTAACGCATTAAGAGGAAACATCTTTTGTTTCAGAAAAAAATTGCAGTTGAAAAAAGATAAATGATCTACATATTTTGTCTCTTCTTTTTATTTTGTGAATTTTGTAGGGAAAGAGGAGAAAAAGAAGAAAAAATCCATTCATGAAAGACTAGGTGGAAAGGCTGTAATAACTACCCTGGGAACCTCACTGAAGTCTCGTCTTGGTCCAAAGGTTGCTCTTACAGAGGACGAGCCTAAGGATCAGCCTGATGATCAGCCTACTGAGCAACGAAGCCGACAAGAAGAAGAAGAAGAAACTGACTTCTTATTAGAAAGAACAGTGAATATAAAGATTGATGATGAAGAAGTGTTACAAGCCCGAACCCGTTACGGACTTCATTCAGAGGAACAGGTGGAGGGTAACATTCCATTGGTCACAAAACCAGACGATTTACGGCATCAAATGAAACGGAAAGTTTTAGCGAATAACGATAAAGCAAAGGAGAGTTCGGGGCGTAAATCAAAGAGAAAGGTCGTTCGAAATAATGTATGGATGGAGGTCATGGAGGAGAGAATGGGAGAAAAGTTCAAAGGACGGGAGAGAGACAGTGAAGGTTCGGAAGAGGGAAAACAGGTGAAAAAATTGAAAAAGAACAAAACAAAAGAGGGTGGTGGTGAAGAAAAAGTGAGAAAATATAAGAAAGAGAAGTCGAGAAAAGATGAGGAACTGGATGAGAGGATCAAGAAAATCAAAGAGAAGAACAGAGCAATCGTGAAGAGACAGAAAGAGATTGAAAGAGAGAAGGAGATGTTTGGTACCTGAAATCCGTGTGATTGGTTTAATTTGTTTTAAGTTTACAGGGGCTTTCCATCTGGACTTCAAAAGTACAAGTGATACCTCAAGGCAAAGTATTTTCTGAAATCTGTTGAAAATAATGAAACAATTTGTAATCCCTCCAAAAATTTGGTAGAAATGTAAACCATTTTTACAGCAGCCTGTATGTTCTAAGAATTTTTAAAGAAAAATTGTTGTGTCTTGTGATGAGTGGCTCTTCATCATCCATGTTTTTTGCATCTATTGTCACATAGATCAGAAAGAGAGCAGATGCATCTATCTTACGATTTCTAAAACTGAAACCCTTGATTAATGCTGTAGTCAACAGGACGCCAGTTATTTGTAGGCTAGCTTTCCAATATTAACTCTAACCATTTTTTCTTGAATCTTGCTTTTTCTTTTTTCGCTCATTGTAATTTTCGTCTGGTGACTGCTATTGTAATATTAATTCAAATGAGATCGGTAAAAATCGCAAAATCCACATTTATTTTGTTTTTCCAAGGCAGATCAGCTCACTAAAACATCGCAGCTTATCAAATGAAATGTTATCTTTAGTTTCGCTCTAAAATGGGCAGAGTCGCGGCATGTCAAAGGAAGGTGGATAAAAGAACTGATGTCATCTGGCGTACATCATTATCGCGTGTGCTCTCAGCTTGTTTGTATTCAGGGGTTGTTTTGACAGGTTTTGTTTGTCATGTGATGCTGGTTTTGCCACGCGATTGATTGGCCTGAGGCTGTTGTCAAATGGGGGCTCTTAGAAAAAATTAATTAAGAAAGCATGATATATACCATCAAATAAGGGCCAACAAATCGTGCAGCAATAGGTTGATATTTCAACCAATCAAACAATTTGATTGGGGTTCTAAGCATTGTGTCCATATGACGATTTCGCCCCAAAAAGGTAGGTCCACTATTCATTTATTGTGAAACAACATAATACTGTGGATTCAGCTCTCAAATCCACTTCTTCATTTAAAAGAAATATTCCCATGAAATTACATTTTCATGTCTATGGCAGAGGACCGTTTAGTAAAGAAACAAATTGGGAGAACAAAACCAGGTTGGTATTGTATTCTGTATATGAGTTATTGCATTTCACAAGTGTGAACTTGCAATGTAATGTGTGATCCTGTTACAATTGCAGATCCAAGGTAATTCTTACGTATTTCTAGAAAATGAACAATTTATTTTTCTTTCATTTAGAATGTAAGGTTCATGAGCAAATGGCCAAAACATGTTTTTGTAAACTAATTCTTATACCAAATATCAAGAATAAAAGTTTTTTTCAATAATTTAGAGTCAATTTATTAAATAAATAACTAAACATCATTTTCATTTTTTTTTTTACCAATCTGTTTCTTTAATAAATAAAAAAAAAATAGACCATCTTTATAAACATCAATGTTTTTTTCACCATTTTATTTCTTCAATAGTCCTCATATGAAAGTGAACCATGCACTCTTGTTCCCAGCTTTCTGAGTTTTTGTTCTTGTATTTTGCTCATTCTCCTCGTTTCCTTTCCTTCCTACCTCTAGAATGATCTAGCCTCTCAGGCACAATTTGACCCTCGTTGTCGTGGTGCCGTTAAGCTCTCATCAAACAAACAAGGAGTATTCCTTAAATAGGAAGTTAAACAAAAAAAAGTCATACACTTGTTAAGTTTATTGAATAAAATCACAATTTATAACAACACTGTTTTATATGATCACATAATGCCATGGGTCATTTTTTTCTTCTTTCTTTTTGAAATATATATTTTTTAGTTTAATTTAGAGACTTCTCTCCTGCAATGAAGTTGGAAGTAATCTTATATTTGTGCCTGTTATTTTTAATCAATATCTTGAAAAAGAATAAACAGATTTGATTAAAAGAAAACTTGGTGTACAGTATGGTTGTGTTAGTAGACTGCCCACAAAGTGGTAAATGTTTGGTCATTGCTTTCATTTTTGTATTAAAGGAGAGGAAACCTACTTATGTCACAGTATTACATCAATAAACATGACCTACTTATGTCACAGTATTACATCAATAAACATGACCTACTTATGTCACAGTATTACATCAATATGGCCACTGTCATGTAATACTTATTATTGTGAGAACAATTGTAACACATTTTGATTAAGGACTTTCAATTTGAAGAATTATTCCGCAATGTTTTTGATGAAATATTTTGAATGCATTCAGAAAATGTATTGAAGTTTTTTTTTGTATAAAGTTATAGGAAATATGCTTTTCCTGTTAATGCATTTTGTAAACAAGTTTTTAAAGGAAGTTGGAACAGTTACCTGTGTTAATATTTACACTGTACAAACATGGAGAAAATATGAGATTATAAAAAAAAAAAGTGATTTCCATTTTTGTCTCATTGTACTTTTTATCAT
>JAIGNY010003324.1:92500-165000 GCA_020152595.1 Chiridota heheva
ATCAAAGAAACAAATTGGTGAAAAAAATCATGCAGATATCTTGCTCTGAATTGGAGTTATTACATTTTAAAGATTTTATCCTTGTGACCTCACAGTGTACAATATCATGAAGCAATATCTTTCCTTAGAAGAAATGGTCCATCATTCAATCACATTTAATGCACACATCACCTCAGGTATATGCTACACAGCTATTTTCATCACCAGTTTGCAAAGAAACTTCTCCCACTAAGACAACTAACATGGATGAGTGATTTCAATCACAAAAGTGCCTTGATTATTCAGCTCTGGCTTTGCGTAATCTTATACAAACAAATAACATTGGGCTACTTGACTGTGGTGTGCATGGGAATGGCAGATAAACAATCATTGTTTTGAGTGGAAACACAATACACTGAACAGGAAGTCGGGACGGTAATTGTCATACCTGAGTTTTCAGATAAGTCTGGTGTCGGGTGTGGGTAGACTTAAAGAGAAACTTTTCAGCACGATGATGTAACAAAGGCTGATCCAAGACAGCTTTCATATATTTGAGTATTTGGTCATCCGGGCATTTTATCAAAGTTTTTTTTTACGCACGCTAACTAAACAATAAGGGTTTCTGATTTTGTTATAATTTATGCTGTTATTTCATCTTAATCAAGAGAATCAAATATTTTGAATACTTTGGCATATGTTGATCTTGATATTCTTTATAATATTAGGTCAAACTTTGATCCATAGGCGGCAGGGAAATAAAGAATATTCTTGCCCAAAGTTGGCCATTGTATGTTGGAACTTTTTCGGATGGGGGTTTCCAACCCCGAGAACCCCCCTCTACATCCGCCACTGACAGCGGCCAAAGGACAATCACAGGGAGGAGTTATTTTGGATATGAAAATTGTGGAACTTTTTCAGAAGGGGAGGGGGTTCCAACCCCAGAACTCCCCCCCCTCTAGATCTACCAGTGCTTTAGGTCAGAATTTGCTGCACCCCATCAAAATAATCATAAGACAACTTAATTAAAAACAAAACTTTTACATGGGAAAATATCAACGCTGCCCTGTAATACATCACAAATAAGCATAAAATTTGCATGCAAATGCATGAAAATTGAAAATGGTGAATTTTACATTTTGATTATTTTGTGCCTATTTCATGTTCTTTTAAGAATTTTTTTTTTAAAGATTTAAAAAACAATTCAGTTGTTACCTCTACACATCCATAGACCTTAAAAACGCAAAATACAGAGAACGAAAGAGCAAAAATAACATTCTCGAAAACAGAATATTTGGAGTTCTTTTGATATTTTTGCTTCTGCAAATTCTTCCTAAAGAAATGATGAATCTTTAAATATGAAATCAACATCTCATCCTCCATCAAGCCTCCTCCTCCTCCTCCTCCTCATCATCATCATCCTCTCCTTCATCTTCAGAAATCTAGAAGTAACAAAAAGAATTCAAGGTTCGACATCACTTCCTACCATAAAATGATACAAAATTAACACAAGTCTTACAAAATATATTTGCATGTTATAATATTACTATGCTTCATAAAGGAATGAACTTAAAGTGAAAACTTGGACCATACGTGTTATCAAAATCCTTATTAACCACCCATCCCAATCTGGAATCAGAGGTCTGCCTGTCATACTTCAGCTTTATGCAAAAATTTGCATATTATTATTTAAATATCAAAAACCTGTAAAATGGCTAATTTCAATTTATGTTCATGGCAAATTCAAATTCGTCTATTTCTGTTGTTCAGAGGTCAAAAAAGTTTGGGGTATTTTTTTCTTTTTTAAGTCCTCATTTATATAACATGGATGTGCTTGACCACCAAAATATTTGTTTGATAATAAACTAGCCTGACCTTGCAGCCTTCTCTAGTTGGCCCCTGTATTACTCTTTTACCCTCCTCTACACTTCTCTGCTGCTCTTTTTCTCTCTATAGATCTTTTCAAACCGAATGCTGGGAGAATTTTTCTTTCGTTTCCTAACCAATCAGGTGCAGTTTTGAGGAAAAAGCTGTAATCAGCTGTACACGCGCGTTCAACTACATGTATAATGCACGTATGATGCATGCGCTTGAAAACATTTTTTCATACACTTTGTCCCCATACCGTGTGTAAATTGTGCAGACGGCCAAGAACTCCCAGTATTTGATTGGTCAATAAGATTCTCCAGTATAAAATTGGTTCATTATGGACACACGAATTTCGGCTTCGGCCATGTGACTTTATTTCAATAAGTTTCCCGGAAATTAACGATTCAGATTGGAAAAGGTTCACACTCTTAATACTATCATTTACTATGTATAACCTCATAGCACTGCCACAAAACTAACACATCTCTTTGCACTCAGTACAAGCACCAAACAATAATCAACCTCATTTAGTAAATGTGACTTAAGCTGTTAAAGTGCTGTTAAACATAAGCAAAATTAAAAAAACACACACAACCAAACAAAATTTAATTGTAGTTTACACATTTTAAAAGATAACTTCAGGGGTCAGGCAAAATTATCTTACACTGAAAGAGTGCTCTAAAAGAAACAAAATGGTGAAGAAAGCGTTTAAATATCTTATTCTGTTTAGGAGATATTCAAGTTTGAAGCTCTGTGTTATCTGTGTAAAAATGACTGGTGTAGTAAGTCTACTATGGAAGGTTGGCACATTATCCTCACATTCTTAGCAATTGTCAATGTATTTTAAAGAACTTCAACTTTTTTACTATTTGATTTATTTTTCCTTGAACTTTCTTCAGGTGGTATATTATAAATACCCTTACTATATTCTGTTTTACTATTTGTCTACCAACTGTGGTGTAGCCGTTATCATACATGTCTACAGACCCCAATCCCTAGGTTCAAGCCTGGGTTGGGTAGACACGCAAGTGCACCACAACTAGTTATCAAAAGCCATGGACATTGACTTGGTTGTCGATGTTATGTCTGTCCATACGTCGTACCTGTGTTCTCGTCTGGGTCGTATTAAGCGTTTCGTGATAGCATTGTTACTATTCATAACCGATACCCAGGCGACAACCCCGTCATTGTAATTGTGTGTTCACTCGTCGTCATCGCTGTTTTACTACTTTCCCGATATATCCTATGGTTTTTAAGCCTCAAAATCGCAGAACAAAAGATAATAATACATAAAGACTTTGAAGAATCTGAGGCTGTGATGTCACAACTAGTCTGATTCCAGTCATTTCTACACAAATGATACCAAACTGTAACTTAAATATCTACTTAACAGAATAAGATTTTTCAAAGCTTTCTGCATCATTTTGTTTTTCTGAAGTCTGCAAAACTTTATTTCCACCATTTCTATTACTTACAGAATACAAATATATACAGATGAAGCTTTGTATGGTTGTGTAATTCTCGCAAAGCTCAAAAGAACTTGTAAGAGAGGTAACCCCTTTAAAATTACACGGAAACATAATACAAGTGTGAAAAAGAAAATTTGTCAACAACAAATGGGAACAGACAAGAAAATATTTCATAGATACTGCCCGATGATACATCCAAAACATACCGGATTCTATTACAAAGAATTAGGAATACATCAAAATAAAAAAAATCACAGAATTTTATTACAAAGAATGTAATGTTTTACTTTACATTTGAATGAGGATAATAGAGTTAAATGATGTGGGTAGGGATTTACAATTTGAAATAGCAGAGTATTTGACATAATGTTGACTACTTTCCTCTTTCTCTTTCATACGAGATGGACTTGCTTGACTGCTAAACCAATCCTTTAATTAATGGTGCATCTTCAGATCCATAGATCAATTCAAATCAATTTAAAGGTATATGGACAGGTAGCAACAACGTAAGCTTAGATGCTTTAAAATATATTACAAACAATAAAAAGTCCCATCAGAATAGAAATAAAATTGACAGCATTTTAAAGCACTTTACAGCACTTTAAAAACGTTGATACCTTATTAGCATATATTGTGCATATTTTATGACTTCAGAATGGGACAACTAGAATATTGCTCATGTGTACTTATTATTTTTTGGTCATTTCCTCAAATATTTTGGTCATTTCAAGTAATATTTAAGAATTTCAGCTGTATTCCTTTTCATACATTATCACTTTTGTGCATGCTGAAAATTGTTAAAGGATTAGTTTAGTGGTCATACATGTTTATCTTATATGAAAGAGGACTTCAAAAGAAACAAAATGGTAAAGAAAGCATTCAAAAATCTTATTTCGTTAAGGAGATATTTAAGTTTAATGTTTGGTATCATTTGTGTAGAAACGACTGAAATCAGACTCGTTGTGATGTCATAGCCTCAGATTCCTCAAAGTCCTTATGTATTCTATCATATTTTGTCATGCGATTTTGTGGCTTAAAAACCATGAGATGTGTCAAAATAGTAGCAAAACTGAATCTAGGAAGGGTATTTATAATATACCACCTGAAGAAAGTTTGAGGGAAAATAATTTGAATAGTGAAACATTAAATAAACTTTCTTTAAAATACATAAAAGACTGAGGAATCTGAGGCTGTGACATCACAACTAGTCTGATTTCAGTCGTTTTTACAGAAATGATACCAAACTTTAAACTTAAATATCTCCTTAATAGAATAAGATTTTGAACACTTTGTTTACCATTTTGGTTCTTTTGAAGTCCTCTTTCATATAAGATGGACTTGCTTGACCACTGAACTAATCCTTTAACGGAATAAGATTTTTGAATGCTTTCTTCACTATTTTGTTTCTTTTGAAGTCCTCTTTCATATAAGATGATTATGCTTGACCAGTGTACTAATCCATTAACGGAATAAGATTTTTGAATACTTTCTTCACTATTTTGTTTCTTTCGAAGTCCTCTTTCATATAAGATAGACTTGCTTGATCGCTAAACTAATCCTTTAACTGAATAAGATTTTTGAGCACTTTCTTCACTATTTCGTTTCTTTAGAAGTCCTCGCTCATATAAGATGAACATGCTTGACCACTGAACTAGTCCTTTAACGGAATAAGATTTTTAAATGCTTTCTACACTATTTCATTTCTTTTGAAGTACTCTTTTATATAAGATGAGCATGCTTGTCCACTGAACTAATCCTTTAAGGAAATAAGATTTTTAAAAACTTTCTTCACCATTTTGTTTCTTTTGAAGTCCTCTTTCATATAAGATGAACATGCTTGTCCACTGAACTGATCCTTTAAAAACTTTGACTTATCAACTTAAAAAAACAACATAAGTGCTATTGTGACAGTGTAAAGTTGTTCTGCTCAGAATACAATGCTGGCAGCATTCGGCAAATCAAACGTCCGACTGCCCGGGACAACCAAAAACCTTATCCAGGCAAGTGTGACATTTACATGACCTGCCCAGATGACCAACTTGGTTGTCAGCAAATCTGCATCGCATGTATACAAAAACAAAACAAAATTCCATGGCCAAACTTATTTAGTCTCAGCACAACCAAAAATTTAGATACATGAATTTGTCATCCCTAAATGCTGGGTAAAAATATCTCTACCTGTCCATATACCTTTCAATGGTTAAACAAAATATTTACCTCCTCTCCAAGTTCTTTGAGCCTGTTTTTATAAGACGCTATCTTCTCATCCGTGTCAGACAAAAGTACAAGGAGGTCTTCCTGTTCCTTCTTCACCGTTTTCACTTCTTCTGCCTTCGCTCGGTTCCCCTCCACCAACTTCTCATTCTCGACCTTTAACCTTTCAAGTTCCTTCTCCGCCTCTGCACTTGTGGGAGTCTGGGATAACTTGAGGGCGCTAAATTCCTTTTCTAAGGATTCTTTTTCATTGGAAAGCTGCTGGTTTGCGGAAGTTAAGTTGGCCTTTTCTGATTCCATTTTGGACAGCTTTGATTCTAGGCTGGCTATTTGGGTGGACATGGCTGCCTTTTCGGCAATGAGGGCAGTATTATCGTAAGTCTGCATGGAAATAAGACAGAAGAGATCAATTACATACATAAGCATACGTACAACATACCTAACCATTTACATTGCCCTCTGGGTATATAGACCTTTTCAAACAAATTTTGCTGGTTGAATTTCCCTTTCTTACTCAACCATTTAGCTGTGGTTGCTGACCAAAAAGTTGTAAGCAACAATGGGTGCGGACAGATTTTTCTGGTGGAATTTTCCCTTTCTTACCCAACCATTCAGCTGTGGTTGCTGAACAAAAAGTTGTAAGCAACAATGGGTGCGGGTATTACTTTTAAGTGTGTTTGTTTGTTTGTTTAATGAGGTCTTAACGGCACCACGACAACGAAGGTCAAATTGTGCCTGAGAGGTCAGATCATTTTAGAGGTAGTAAGGAAAGAGACCAGGGGAAGAATGAGAGAAATTCAAGAACAAAAGCCAGAAAGCTGTGATCGAGAGAGGAGGTGCATGGGTAAAACTAAAAACAAAGTAGAGAGGGGGTGGAAGAGGAGAGTTAAATATGGTTGTAGAGGGATGCATGCTGAAGGAAGGAGACTATTTTATCTGGAGGATTTTTTTGGAAGAACTCAGCAATTGAGTTGTGGGGAGCGAGAGAAGCTCTGGGAAGGTTGTACAGGGGCAAGCAAGGAGAACGTGTTGGATAGTGAGGATGCAGTGGCAATTGTTACAGAGGGGTTGGGGGAACCAATAAGGAGGTGGGAGGAGTGAGGTGGGTGTGACCAATTCTAAGACGGGTAATATGAACGCGTTGTCGATACGGGAAAGGTTGTTGATGGTGGATTTGATCGATTGTGGGCTGGATAACATGGAGTTTGTTATCAATTTGGAAGTTCCATAAGGTTTGCCAGCGGTCACGAACAAGAGAAGCGATAAGCGGTTTGATGTCAGAGAGGGTTTTGGAAAAGGGGAAGGGAGGAGGTTAAGGGGCAAGTTTAGCGGCTGTATCAGCCCTGTCATTGCCAGGGATGCCAACATGGCTGGCTATCCAGAAGAAAAGAACACTTTTCCTGCAGAGGGTGGGAGAAAAGAGTTTCCGGAGGAGGAGGTGGCAGGTGAGGTTATCCCATTTAAGATTGAGTAATGAAGTAAGAACAGCCTTTGAGTCAGAGAAAATGGCAAAGTGACTAAGAGGAGAGTACTCAATAAAGTTGAGGGCGAGGAGAATGGCCATAGCCTCGGCTGAAAAGATGGATGAGTGGTCAGGAAGTCTGCTACTGAGGGTGATGTCTTGATGATGGCAGCAGCAGCTGTCTTGTTGCCTTCCTTGGAGCCATCAGTATAGATGGAGGTGTAATTTGAGAGTTGGTCTTTGATTTGGTTGTGGAGATTGATGAAGAGATTAGGGTGAGTTTGAGTTTTGTTATAAGTGGAGAGGTCTAGGTGGACAGAAGGAAGGGGAGTGGCCCAAGGCGGAAAAGTGGGCCAGGAATAGGTGCCGAGAGTGGCGGGGTTGATGCCAAGTTGAAAGAGGTCTGATTTAATGCGTAAGCTGAAGGGGCGATAGGGTTTTAGTCCTATCAAAGAGGGAGGAGAAATTGGGGTACCTAATGAGGTTGTAAACAGGGTTCTGGGTGTTGGTGAGGACTCTAAAAGCATAGGAGAGGCTAAGCTTTTTACATCTAAGTAGAAAGGGGGGTTCGTTGGCTTCAACATGAAGGCTAGTGATTGGGGAGGTCCTGTAGGCTCCTAGACAAAGCCTGAGGGCTTCATTTTGGATGGTGTTAATGTGGTTGAGGTATGAGTTGTGAGCGACACAGTAAACAATATTGCCATAGTCAAGCTTTTAGTACTAATGGTGAGCCTGAAAATTTTGAGGAGAGCATAGCGGTTCGCTCCCAAGTAGTGTTGGAGAGCAGTCGGAGGAGGTTGAGGGAGCTATTGCATTTTAGTTTCAGGTTGGTGATGTGTGGCTTGTAGGTGAGCTTGGGGTCTAGAGTTAGACCAAGGAACTTTGTGTTTTCAACTTTAGGGATGCGATTCCCATTGAGCACAAAGTTCGGGTTGGGGTGGAGGTTGTTGAAATGACAGAAGTGCAGGCAGACTGTCTTGTCTTTGGAGAATCTAAAACCGTTATTGTTGCTCCAGACTTGCAGCTGATTGAGGCTGGTTTGGAGCCTATTTTCAACAATAGGAAAGCTAGGGAGGAGTAGAAGATGGTGAAGTAATCCACGTAGAGGGTACGTTTGATGCTGCATGGGGCCAAGGTCATTCCCGATGTCGTTAATGCTCAGGTTGAAGAGAGTGGGGGAGAGGATGCTGCCTTGGGGGACACCCTCTTCTTGGGGGTACGGCTTGGAGAGGGTGTGGCCAATACGAACTTGGAACTGCCTGGGTGAGAGGAAGTTTTTAATAAAGATGGGGAGGTGGCCTCTGAGGCCAATGGTGTGAAGTTTCCGGGTAATGCCGTATTTCCAAGTAGTGTCGAAAGCTTTCTCGAGGTCAAAAAATATGGCAATGAGGTGTTCCTTTTTTGCAAAGGATTCCCGGATAGCGGTGTCAAGCGTAATTAACTGGTCTAGGTATTGCGACGTTTTGGAAGCCGCTTTGGTGAGGAGAGAGGATTCTGTTGGTCTCGAGGAACCAGTTTAGTCTCTGATTAATGATCTTTTCCATAATGTTACAGAGACAGCAAGTAAGGGCGATGGGTCGGTAGCTGGTGGGGTCGATGCTATCCTTCCCGGTTTAAGGATGGGGATGACAATAGCTGTCCTCCAGATAGGGGAAAGGAGTGTGAGGACCAAATGTGGTTGAAGATGGTGAGTAGGGTAGTGGTGGCCTTGATGGGGAGGTGTTTCAGAAACTGATAGGGGATGTTATCTGGGCCCTTGAGGTGCAGCCAGCGCCGCTGATGGCTTGGTTTAATTCAGAAAGGGTGAGAGGGGTGTTGTAGCTTTGGAGTTGTCAGAGGGAAAAGTGATTCTCCAGGCTTCATCGCAAGCTTTTTTGATTTTGAAAGCATTGGAGTAGTTGGTCGAGGACGAGATGTTGCTGAAAGAGGCGGCGAGGTCGTCAACGATGTCCTTTTTTGCTGTGAGAAGGTCTCCATTCCAAGAGAGATGGGAGATGGAAGATTTGCCCACTCTGCCGTGGAAGCTGTTAACCATTCTCCAAATCTTCTTAGTGGGGGTGTTGGTGATGAGAGAAGAGATAAAGTTGTTCCAAGTGTTGGTTTTACTGTCCTTGATAGTGCGTCTGGCCTTTGCACGGCTGATGCGAAAGAGGTTAAGGTTATGGGTGGTCGGGTTAGTTTTAAAGTTCCTGAGGGCTCTTTTCCTGTTCTTGATGGCGGTTTTGCAGTCATCCGAGAACCAGGGGTTGGGGGATGATTTAAGGGTTTGGAGGTTTTGGGAATTGAGCAGGTGGCGATGTTGATAAGGATATTACTGAAGTTAGACATGGGATCCTCATCCTCGAGAAGATGGGGGAGAGGTGTGAGTCACAGAGGGTTTCAAAAGGGACCAGTCAGCCTTGTCGAGGTTCCAATTGGGGTGTGCTCAGTGGGGATTTGAAGATTGGAGTGTATAAGAAGAGGGTAATGATCACTACCACAGAGGTCAGCAGTGACTCTCCAACTAAAATCAGGGAGGAGGTTAGGGGAACAGATAGACAGGTCAATACAGGTGAGAGAGCCTGTGGCAGGATGAAGGTAGGTCGGGAGTTAGTGTTCAGTAAGGACAGGCTGTGCTGACGGAGAGCGTTTTCATGAACTTGCCTCTAGGGGTGGTGGTATTAGAGCCCCACAGAGGGTTGTGGCGTTGAAGTCACCAAGAAGGATGAAGGGGGTGGGAAGCTGAGAGATGAGGTTGTTAAGGCTGGTTGGTTGAATGTTGGTGTTGGGAGGGAGATAGATATTGCAGAGAGTGAAAGTTTTGTGGAGGGAGATAGAAATACAGATGGCCTGAAGGTCGGTGTGCACACGAACAGGGCTGTGTGGGATATCGTGTCTAACGAGAATGGAGACGCCACCACAGGCCCTGTCAGCATCCACTTGATGTTTGTGATAGCAAGCAAAGTTGTTAAGGGAGTAATGGTCGGTGGTTTTCAAGAAAGTTTCTTGTAGGCAGAAGACGACCGGGTTGAAGGTGGAGGCCAGAAGGTCGATTTCTTCAGAATTGGCCTTAAGGCTCCTAATGTTCCATTGTATGATGTTGTGGGTGTTATTGTAATTGTTTGTGGTGTATGCCATAAAGGAGGCGGGGGGTTATCTGGAGGAAGATCTGCTGGGTCTGAGTTTGCTTGTTTTTTCTTTGGATCTGTTTCTTTGGGAGCGATTGTTTTTGAAAATTGGACGAAGTATGATCGGTGTGTTGATAATCGAACAATCCATACTCTCTTCAGTGTGGGTTTGGGAGGTGGGTTGTTTGTTGATTGGTTGTTTGTTGATTGGTTGTTTGTTGATTGGTTGTTTTTGGTTGGTTGATTTGTTGGTTTGTTGGTTGTTTGCTTGGCTGGTTTTAGCTTGATGTATGAAGGTATTAGTGGAGTTGGTGTAGGGGCGGTAGGGGCTTTAGAGTAGGAAGGGGTTGAGGAGAGAAGTGGTAGTGGTGGTGTGGGTATTGGGTGTGATTGGGTTGTTGGAAATGGTGATGGGCTTAGGACTAGGTAAGAAGAGCCAGGTGAGGTCGGTTTGGGCATGGGAGTTAGTTTTTGTTGTGTTAGTTGTGTTTGGGGCGGAATTAGAGTTAGAGGAGACTACGTTTGAGTAGGAAGGCTTGGAGTTAAGGGAAGCGAGGAATTGTTTCCTGGCCTCAGGGTAGGTTATGTTGGGGTTAAGGGTTTAAGTTTTGTTATTTGTTTTTCCTGAAGCCAGGTGGGACAGTCTTCGAGAAGGAGGGATGGTTTGCTGGGTGTTTACCGTCACAATTTGTGCAGAGTGGGGGTTGGTGCAGGAGGTGTTGTCATGGTCGGGCTCGCAGTTACCACAGCGCTTGGCTGTGGCAGGAGTTTTCCGTGGCCATACCTCTGACAATTATAGCAACGTAAAGGGTTAGGGATGTAAGGGGCGACCTGGATTCTCAGGTAGCCGACAATGATGTGGGAGGAGAGTTGGTGTTGCGAAGGTGAGAAATATGGTGTTGGTGGGAGTTTCGGCTCCGTCTCTCTTTAGAACGAGACGACGGGCTTCGGTTACATGTTGGTTAGCTAGTTCTTCTTGGAGGTCGTCATCGGTCATGTACGCAAGATCGCGGGTGCGTATGACGCCTTTGCTGGAGTTTAGGGAACGATGGGGGGTGACTGTGATGTCGATACCAGAGTTGGATAGGGTTTTGAGATCAAAACCTGGGGATGAATCTTGGTGGACCTACAATTTCTGTGGTAGATTTTATTGGGTATGGGGATCAAATGAGCTCCTAAAATTATTCAAGGCATGTTGAAATTGCAACAAGCTGAGGTATGCGCTCTAGAGAGTGCTAATATTCTAGTTTCAATTAGTTTTTCAAAAGGGTCTATAAGTTCTGTTTTAAGTGTGATGCATGTGTGATGCATGTGTGATTAGCATTTGAAAGCTTTCTTTCATACCTTGGTCAACCCAAATCTCACCCAAATTGAGCAGACGGCCAAAATTCCTCCAGTATTTGATTGGTCAAATAAGATTCCCTTAGTATACAATTGATCCATTATGGACACATGAATTTCAGCCATGTGACATACTTACTTCCGTCAACAAAGTTGGAGAGAAGGCCATGTTTTCAATTCTGTAAACTTGTTTGTTTGTTTGTTTGTTTGTTTGTCATCAAGATATCTCAAGAACTGTTGCCTGAATTTGGAGCAAATTTGGTGTGTGGTTTTCTTACTGCTTAAGGAAGAAGTGGTAATAATTTGAGACATATTGGAACAGGGAAAGAGCAGACATTGAGGGGTGGAGATGTTTTAGGATGAGATCTGTCAAGATTAAGTTGTCAAGACTTAGTTGAAACTTTCCAATGGAATGTGCTAAACAATGACTTTGTGCTCTGAATGAAGATTCAAACAATCAATTTTCTGGACTCAAAGAGACTTACATTAAGTGTTCTCTGGAATCAATGAAAATGGTATAATTGGTTTCTGCCATGAATGGAAAATGATGAAATGTGAATTCTGGCTAAATAGGACTCAAACAATGATGCTGCACTTGAATACAACTGAAAACAATGATACAGCCTTGAAAGAAATCCAGTCAAAAGATAATCTTCAAGTCTTCAAATTGTAAATGATCATTACAGTTTCAAAACCTGGGGATGAATCTTGGTGGACCTACAATTTCTGTGGTAGATTTTATTGGGTATGGGGATCAAATGAAGTCTTAAGATTATTCAAGGCATGTTGAAATTGCAACAGGGCTGAGGTATGCGCTCTAGAGAGTGCTAATATTCTAGTTTCAATTAGTTTTCCAATTTAGATTTGTATGGGTCTATAAGATCTGTCACTCATCCTGTCTGATTGTCTCATCAAGGATTAGTTCAGGGGTCAGACCTTGTATTATAGAAGGCAAAAGATGTACAAAGCTGCAAAGAAATGACTTCACATTACAGAAGCTGCCCCTTGAACACTACTCCATCCTAGTTTTCTGTGCCTGTGGCATTCTAGTAACCGCATGAACGCTTACGTGACATTGACAAGCAGTCACAGAAAAGTTTCGAGTTTCCTATTTTATTTCCACGTTACTTCATCACGTGTTATAACAAAATTTGTGGTTAAATGATTGCATAATAAATGGTCAACTCATTGAGAGAATATCTTTGAAACAGGATGAAAATGACAGTGGCAGTTTCCATTCCCATCTGTGTTTTAAGGGGCGCTTTTATCAAATGAATATCTTGTACGATTCAGGCAATATTGAATTTTAAAGTTGTAACAAATTTGTATGCACATGACTAGTGTAGAATGTCGAAGAAGAAGAGTAATGTTGCACCTAACTTTCTATACATTGTTAAAGGATCTTTTACTAATTGAAATATTTTGTCCAGGTGATAAATAATAGTTTCTTTACAAGATTCTCTCTGAAATATCCAATGGTAGTAAGCCACAAAATTCTCAGGCGATTTACAAAAAGGACTTTTAAAGAATGTGAGGATGTGACATCACAACAATCAAGTAATTTCTATAGAAACATTTTTCAGCCATTTTGTTTCTTTTAATATTATCTTCCATACAAGATGAACTTACTCGAACACATGATTTAATCCTTTAAATATGAACGGAAAAGACAAAATGCTGTGACGATGTCCAGTATTCACAGTGTTTTAGCTTAGTTTAGGTTTTTTGTTTGTTTGATGAGGGCTTAATGGCACCACGACAACAAGGGTCAAATTGTGCCTGAGAGGTTAGATCAGAGGTAGGAAGAAAAAAAAACAGGGGGAGATTGAGAAATACGAGAAAAGTCAGAAAACTGGGTTTAAGAGAGGAGGTGCATGGATGAAGAAAAAAACAAAGTAGAGAGGGGGGGAAGAGGATGACTAAATATGGTTGTAGAGGGAAGCATGATGAAGGAAGGAGATCATTTTATCTGGAGGATTCCTCTGGAACAACTCGACAATTGAGTTGTGGGGAGCGAGGAAAGCTCTGGGAAGGTTGTACAGGGGCAAGCAAGGAGAACGTGGGTTAGGTTTTTACACTTTTAAGAACATGCCTGGGAAAACACAGGTACGTCACTTCTAGCATCGAAGTTGAATCAAATTAATTGTTTCAGAGACAAATTAAAATTGATGATTTTTTTTAACAAAAATTCACATGCAACAGTTGTGATTTAAGAAATGAGAGATGAAAGACAGACACAACTTTCAGTCAATGCCGGTCTTTCTTTCTGAAAGATCTATGGACATGTTCAACACTAAGTCAAAAGAGTATTAAAAAGTTGTCATTTCTGTATTCTTATTTTTATTTTCGTATCTAATTTTCTTGTATGTAAACACTTTTGAATGTTTTCACAAAATTAGAGCTATATAAATTTATGTATTATTATTGTTGTTGTTGTTGTTGTTGTTGTTATCATTATTATCATTATTATTATAAAAAAGGTATTAAAATCTGAGCAGATCAGTTTTTGTATTTTGTAAATAGCACTTTTAGTTTTTGAATTATTGCTGATCTAAGTTTGGTCAGTTTAAAATTCATGCAAAATTTGTAATGTACTGTATGGCGGGGCAGACTGCTCACGCTACACGACCAATTAACCTATCTGAGTTAGATGATTGACAGCTTTTTCAACCAATCACCGCATGAATTTGCCTAGCAACAAAATCTGTGTAAGTAGGTGGGGCAAACATCTTACGTGGTACTGCTACAGTACAACTAGCTAGTGGCACATGTTAATGTAGTCAATGCAATTTACTGTACAAAACAAATTTCTGCACAGATAGACTGAGTGACTGCAAAATGGTGAACAAAAATTACACTTTACGGGCCCGCTGTGGGGTTTGTAAATCTGATTGCTGTTACCCAGAACACAATAGCAAACTGAATTTTGTTTATTCCTTTTGCTAAAAACTCTAAAGATCTGGAGAAGTGCCATAAGTGGAGAAAATTTTGTGACAAGCGTCGCAAACATCTAAATGTCAATGCATCATTGGTAATAGACGATTATTGTGGATTTGAGGTTTGTTTGCCCCATCCTAGTTACCGCGTTGCTATGGTGGGTGTGGCTTATTTCGTAACTCAGAGACGTTAATTCAAATTCCCCCTTGTCACCATTCACATATAACATTGAAACAATAACAGCAGACAAATACTGTAAATAGAAGATTCTACAGAGAGCTCATGCAAACGATTGGAGCTTAGACAGGAAGTCAAACTAAGTATCTCAAATGATACAAAATCTATGAAGTTAGATGTTGGTTATATATGAATTATTGAGAACTTGTTAACATACTATTATATCAATGTATATTTATTGATATTATTCCACCCCCAAACCCCCTCCCTGAATTAACCATCTATGCATGACTATATAAGCTGCATTCCAAGGGCAAGAGGTGATATTCTTTACATCCCTGTGTCAAGTCATAAAATAAATAATGCTATGGGGCGGTTCCAACATGGTAACATCAATCACGGAGCATGGAATCGCCCCCACTTAAACCTGGGAGGGTCCCAATTGCCCCCACTCAACCCTGGGAGGGTCCCAATTGCCCCCACTTAACCCTGGGTGGGTCCCAATTGCCCCCACTTAACCCTGGGAGGGTCCCAATTGCCCCCATTTAACCCTTGAAGGGTCCCAATTGCCCCCACTTAACCCTGGAAGGGTCCCAATTTAACCCTGGGAGGGTCCCCCCACTTAACCCTGGGAGGGCCCCAATCGCCCCCATTTAACCCTGGAAGGGTCCCAATTGCCACCACTTAACCCTGAAAGGGTCCCAATTGCCCCCATTTAACCCTGGGAGGGTCCCAATTGCCCCCACTTAACCCTGGGAGGGTCCCAATTGCCCCCATTTAACCCTGGGAGGGTCCCAATTGCCCCCACTTAACCCTGGGAGGGTCCCAATTGCCCCCACTTAACCCTGGGAGCATCCCAATTGCCCCACTTAACCCTGGGAGGGTCCCAATTGCCCCCACTTAACCCTGGGAGGGTCCCTATTGCCCCCACTTAACCCTGGGAGGGTCCCAATTACCCCCACTTAACCCTGAAAGGGTCCCAATGGCCCCCACTTAACCTTGGGAGGGTCCCATTGATAAGTTGGGGCAATTCCACGATTGTATCATCAGGCACAAAGAGTGGAATCCCTCCATGGCATTTGTTAGCAAACCACATATGTATTCTCCATACTCATAAATAGATATATATATATGATAAAGGTGATTCAAAAATGAGCAAAGCAATGAATGAAAAACATTTTGAACAAATTCAAACGTTTTGAAACACAATTTATACCTGCGCCGATTCGACCTTTAATTCTTCATTATCTTTCTGCAGCTTATTGGAAAGCATCCTCGATTCCGTCAACTGGCTTTTCAACTCTGTTATTTCATTTTGTTGTTCTTCGAGCCTTGACTCAAAAACTGCCTTGAGGCCATCTTGAGACTCATCTGAGTCTTGGTTTGAGACTAAAGCTTTGGCTTCAGCTAATGTGAGGTCATTTTTCTGTTTGAGTGAATGATGATGATTATGAATATGCATGATTGAATTATGTAGATTTTAACAAAGCTCTATGAATATCCAAAGGCTGATATAATAGGATGCTATCTGGATATGTGAATATATAATAAGAAAATTACAACAAACAAGTGTCATTAATTTCCACAGATTTCAATGGGTAAAATTGGAAATCTGTTCAGCAAAACTTAAATGTTAAAGATTTAAAATATCAGGGATCAACTTCTATACCTCCCTTATCAAATTATCCATAAAGTCTAAACCGCGCAATACATTTTGTGTCTTAAGCCCTGACAAAATCTAAAATCTGTTGGGGTCTATATTGCTAACAACAGAAACCACAATCCAGCACATGCAATTAGCAATTACACCAGGGATTTCTACACACTTTACATCACTTTTCATGGTCATAATCTGACATTGATAGTAAACAAATTTCACTGCAGCTGCACTGACTTTCACATTCAACACAAGAACAAAAGTATTCCCTAGTGGTCAATGTGTCAGGCTTAAAGTAATAATTTACAAATAGGATGGTATTTAAAAGTGAAGGTTTTGTTTGCTTATTGATGAGTGATTTTAGTGATGTTTTTGTTCAACTTTGTAGGCTTTAAGGATTTTGGACTAAAAATTTAATGCAACAGATTTTCATCATGCCACTTTGTGGACACATATCCAAACCACTTTCACTATTAAATTTACCATTATTGGAGACTTATTTATACACATTCTTATAGTTTGTGTAATAATGTGGACCTGGATATAATGAGCTATACCTATTGGTTAAAAATAGAAGATCAGTTCTAGGTAGTTGGTTTTGAAAATTTCCACAGAATCTATCAATTTTCACATTATTGGAAAAAATTATACCTGGATAATTACACAATATAAAAAGACAACATGTTTTCAGGATTGAAATAACATTCTAAACATCTCCTTATTATTCAAGATCTTTGTACTTTTAAACTTTCTATTGTGGCTGTGACTAGTAAATTTCCTGAGAAACCAGTCAGTTTAGTCAGTATCATACTGCTTGCAACTAAGCATTCCATGATTAAAATCTGTTGCAATAGATTTTTAGTCCAAAAAATTCTCAAAGCCTACAAGGTTGGACAAAAACATCACTTAAAATCACTCATCAATAAAGAAATAAAACCTTCACTGTTAAATTCCACCCCATTTGTAAATTATTATTTCAAGCCAGACACATACTTTTGTCCTTGTGTTGAGTGCGAAAGTCACTGAGCTGCAGTGAAATTTGTTTACTATCAATGTCAGATTATGACCATGGAAAGTGATGTCGAGTGTGTGGAAATCCTAGTTTAATTGCTTGTGCTGGATTGTGGTTTCTGTTGTGAGCAATAAGGACCCCCCGACAGATTTGAGATTTTGTCGGGGCTTAAGACAAAAAATGTATTGCGAGGTTTAGATTTAATGCAAACATTATTTTTCATTGTTAGATTTAGAAAACTCATTTGAAAATTAATATTTATTCAAAACTGAGATAAGTAGCCTCTGGAAACATTTGCACGTTAATTGTTACTATGCTAATCTTCATATAAAAGAAAGTTAGTTTTGAACTGATATAATTTGATGACCCTCATGAATGTTAGATACATATAACCAAAAACAAGAAAGAAAGTCAAGTCTTTAAGTCAAGTCTTCTATTTACCAAACTGGATACAAAGTTATATTAAGAGATTGAGGGAAGAAAAAAAAAAAGAGCTAATGTTCATCAAATGCCCCAACCCCGCACATGTCAAAATTTTTTTTGAAATCGGTCGGTGACAGATCTTACTCTGGAGCCGCCGGTAAATTGTGGAATGATCTACCTTGCCAGTTACGCTTAATTCAACCCTTTGATGCTTTTAAATCACACCCCAAAACTTATTTTTTTATATGTACTTTTAATCTTTAAATGTATTTTAGGTCTGTTTTACTCGTTCTTTTATCTCTCTGCTGTATCTTATCTCTGTGTTTTTTATCTCTGTATTTGATCTCTCTGTATTTTTTCCCCCTGTATTTTTGATCCTCTGTGATTTTGTATCACTCTGTATTTCATCTCTCTGCTGTATTTTACCCCTCTGCTGTATTTTATCGCTCTGTATTTTATCTCTCCGTATTTTATCTCTCTGTATTTCATCCCCTGTATTTTTTGATTCTCTGTATTTTTTTATCACTCTGTATTTGATCCCTCTGCTGTATTTGATCCCTCTGCTGTATTTGATCCCTCTGCTGTATTTGATCCCTCTGCTGTATTTGATCCCTCTGCTGTATTTGATCCCTCTGCTGTATTTGATCCCTCTGCTGTATTTGATCCCTCTGCTGTATTTGATCCCTCTGCTGTATTTGATCCCTCTGCTGTATTTGATCCCTCTGCTGTATTTGATCCCTCTGCTGTATTTGATCCCTCTGCTGTATTTGATCCCTCTGCTGTATTTCATCCCTCTGCTGTATTTCATCCTCTGCTGTATTTCATCCCTCTGCTGTATTTGATCCTCTGCTGTATTTGATCCCTCTGCTGTATTTGATCCCTCTGCTGTATTTGATCCCTCTGCTGTATTTGATCCTCTGCTGTATTTGATCCCTCTGCTGTATTTGATCCCTCTGCTGTATTTGATCCCTCTGCTGTATTTGATCCCTCTGCTGTATTTGATCCCTCTGCTGTATTTGATCCCTCTGCTGTATTTGATCCCTCTGCTGTATTTCATCCCTCTGCTGTATTTCATCCCTCTGCTGTATTTGATCCCTCTGCTGTATTTCATCCCTCTGCTGTATTTGATCCCTCTGCTGTATTTGATCCCTCTGCTGTATTTGATCCCTCTGCTGTATTTGATCCCTCTGCTGTATTTGATCCCTCTGCTGTATTTCATCCCTCTGCTGTATTTCATCCCTCTGCTGTATTTGATCCCTCTGCTGTATTTCATCCCTCTGCTGTATTTCATCCCTCTGCTGTATTTGATCCCTCTGCTGTATTTGATCCCTCTGCTGTATTTGATCCCTCTGCTGTATTTGATCCCTCTGCTGTATTTGATCCCTCTGCTGTATTTGATCCCTCTGCTGTATTTCATCCCTCTGCTGTATTTCATCCCTCTGCTGTATTTCATCCCTCTGCTGTATTTCATCCCTCTTCTGTATTTCATCCCTCTGCTGTATTTCATCCCTCTGCTGTATTTCATCCCTCTGCTGTATTTCATCCCTCTGCTGTATTTGATCCCTCTGCTGTATTTGATCCCTCTGCTGTATTTGATCCCTCTGCTGTATTTCATCCCTCTGCTGTATTTCATCCCTCTGCTGTATTCTATCTTTCTGTATTTGATCCCTCTGCTGTATTTGATCCCTCTGCTGTATTTCATCCCTCTGCTGTATTCTATCTTTCTGTATTTGATCCCTCTGCTGTATTTCATCCCTCTGCTGTATTTCATCCCTCTGCTGTATTCTATCTTTCTGTATTTTATCCCCTGTATTTTTTGATTCTCTGTATTTTTTAAACTGTATTTTACCCCTATAATGTATTTTATCTCTGCTGTATTTTATCCCTCTGCAGTATTATATCCATCTACTGTATCTTATGCCTCAGTTGTATTTTATCCCTCTGTATTTTAGGTGTATTTTAGCTTGTTTGTTCTATATTTTACATATTTATACATTTTAACATATTAGTTCTACTTGTTTCTGCGCTCCTGACAATTCATTTCTAAAGGCGCATTACAAATATATGTTATCATTATCATTATTATTATTATTATCATTATTAATATTATTAATATCATTAATAATGTTACTATTATTATTATAATTATAATCATAATTATAATTATGATTTCAATTATAATCATGATATATTATTATTATTATGATTATGATTATTATTATTATTATTATTATTATTATTATTATTATTATTATTATTATTATTATTATTATTATTATTATTAGTATTATAATTATTATTATTATCAGTGTTATTATTATTATTATTATTATTATTATTATTCTGTTTTAAAGCCATCAAACTTTGCTATGATATTATCTGTCAAAGATGATGCATGTCTACTTCACAAAACATTCTTAGTAAGTGATATCTACCAAACGAGACTTTCAAATCCTACTTAGTGTTATTGACTAGCCTGTGATTTATAAAGTCTAGTGATGATGATGCATGACCACACATGATGCATTGAGAGTCTTCCTAATGAAACTTCGTTATTTTAGTAACTGCTGTTGACAAGCCAATGATGCTTTCAACCAATGCTATGATGCAGTCTAACAATGGTGCTGCCTAAGCTGATGATACAAGATCAGTCATGAGTGCAAGGTTTATGAGCAGACGGGCAAAGCAAGTTCTTCTTAAGTAAATGTTATACCCCATCTCAATAATTAAACAAAATATGTTTCCAATAACGATGTTTCAGCTGACGTCATGAAGTCACATGACCTTGTTTACCATGATGATCCAAGAGGCCTAATAAAAACTTGTCCAAAAACTCCTCAGCACAGAAACCACAATTTATCTACCAACTATCATCCTACCTAAGTACTTTATATTCTTTCTCTTGAAGTCCTCCAGGCACTAATTGAGAAAACTATTAGTGAATTGAATTGTTGGCTTGGCCCAGAAAATAAGATCTCCAAACCACAATTCACTAAAAGGACTGTGTAGCTGTGTATAGCCAGCAATTTAGTTTGCTCACATTTACTGTGGCTAATCAGGCATTGGTGTTAATGAAAGAGTCCAAGAGAGTGAGACTTAGGGAGACAGGGGTTGAAATATGATCTCCCGACTTGCTCCATTTGCCTATCGGGACTTCAGGTTGGAAACTAATAGGCCTCTTGGATCATCATGCATCGCCATTTTGTAGGAAAGACTGTCGTCTGCTGTACACTTACGTTTGCATGTTGTTATATAAGATTACTTTTGTAAGTAGTATGCCGGAATCTTGCTGTGCCATTGGTTGCACTAACTAATAGACATGAATAGATCCACTGATTAAAATTACTTAAAGTACTTAAAGGGTAATTTTTTCTTTAAAATAACATTTTATATTAAAAAATTAATTCATCTGGCCAGTTCATTTTAACCAGCGCGTGTTTATATACTCAGCACATGTTTTTCATCACCAGCGCGTGCTAGCGTGTGTTTTACATGTGATGTGACTGAGCTGTGTGAAGATCACACACGTGAAATACTTAACACGCAAAGCTCTGCCCTGAAAAATAGCTCCCAGTTGAGTTAGAGTCACATGATGAAATCCCTCTATAATTTAGAAAAATCCAAATGTCATCACACTGTGTACTGCTAGGTCACTTTTCAACAAACTGAAGAAATCTTTGAAGTACAATCATTCCAAAACTGAATAAGATATTGACATGTTTTCTTCACCAAGTTCTTTCTTTAATAGTTCTCTATTATATATATGAAACTTAAATTTATTTAGGGATATACTCCTTTACAACATGAAATGGTTAGTACTGGAGACTATGGCATATTCAACCTAATAGGCACCCAGTGCACTTACAAAAATAGAAATGCACCACTTTTTAGGCCCAAAGTTTCTTCCTAATAAGCGCTAAGTCTTCAAATTAATCAAATAATTTATGTTTGTTTTTGTTTATTTCATGAGGTCTTAACGGCACCACGGCAGCGAGGGTCAAATTGTGCCTAAAAGGTTAGATCATTCCAGAGGTAGAAAGGAAAGAAAAACAAGGGAAGATTGAAAGAAAATAATACATATTATCAGTGTAAATATTGGGTGGGCGCTTATTAGAGCAGGGGCGCTTAATACGTCGAATATAGTATAAGGAATTCCTTTCATTGAGCAATATCTTTCCTTAGGAGAAATGGTCCATCAATCATTCACAGTTAATGACTCACATTCGACATATAATACACAGCTAGTTTTATCACCAGTTTGCAAACAAATTTCTCCCACTAAGACACTTCACACAGATGTGTGATATCAATCACAAAGGTGTCCTGATTACTCAGCACTTGACTTTCTGTAGTCTTATACACACAGATAACCTTTGGGCTACTTGGCTGTGGTTTGCATGGGAATGGCAGATAAACAATCATTGTTTGGAGTGGAAACACAATACACTGAACAGGAAGTTGGGTTGGTAATTGCCATACCTGAGTTTTCAGGATTAACTCAGGTGTCTGGTGCTTATATAGAAACTTTTTAGCATGTCCCAATCTCCTTATTAGCAAGTCAGGCAAGAAACACTATTGATTTAAAGGGACTGTTTGCATATTAATAGATTAAACTGTGTGCACTTACAAATTTCTCTATGGCAGCTTCTTTCTCTGCAAGCTGATTGGATAATGACTCCTGTAGTTGTTTTGATTGCTCTATCTCCTGGCTTAGTCTCTGAATTTTCTCTGCCTCTTCCTGAATGGCTGCTGTTGATTGGTCAGCTGGTTCACCTGATGCATTCTGGGAATTTGTTAAATTTGCATCACCTTGTGCTGATTGTACACCTGTGGGTTCAAGGTTCAAAATTACCATATTTGTAAGTGTATACAGACACCTGGGTAGAAGCAACACGAACAAAATTATGTTTAAATGCATTACAAATTTGTATCAAAATCAGTTAAAGGGGACATGAAACCATTTTTATTTAAGAAAATGCAGTAAATGATGGCATCAGCCTAACAGGATGTTGGAATTATTTCTTAATAATCTATCCCAAGTTTTCTAGCTAATGAAATATTGTTTTCTTGTTGTATGTGTCAAGGACAGTTTTGTGTATACATGAAAATATCAAAACATGCTGTTAAAACTTTGTGTCACATCATTTTGGAATAAAAAATGTAATACAATTTATAAAGAAATAAATACATTATAATTCTTGTCTCTGTTGGGAAAATAAGATTCATCATGAATTTCATCTAGAAGTGCTTTATGATAAGCCTGCTGAACTAACTTGTCCTTTGACCCTTACTCCTACAACGCAGCAATATTATCGCCATTTTGGGTGCCCCATCTTTGACCATGCCACCCAAGCAAATTTTCAAAAAAAAGCTGGTAGAGTAAGGGTTAATCAACCTGTGACAAGCGTGCCAACTCAAAAATATATGCAGCATGGTCCCAGTGGGTGGCCCACTGGGTCACCAAAGCGGAACGAGCCAGACTCTGCTGCTCGGAAGACAAAGGACCCTTCAATAATCAGCCTGTGCTTAATCCTTACTCTACCACGCAGCGATATTATCACCATTTTGGGTGCCCCATCCAATAAAGGCTAAATTCACCAAACTCACTATACACACCATACAGATTTCATTTGACCTCCAGCAAAGTCATTTCCAGACCTTTTTTTCTGGTGTTTGATTGATTGATTGATATTTAATGGGTGGGAAACATAACAAGCACAAGAATTGCTTTTACAGAGAAGATTTTCCGTATGATGATATATGAAAAATAACCGTAATAGACATATAGATATATCAAAAAAATGAGTAAATATAAGCGATATGAAAAAAAACAATTTATGCTTACAAAAAGATAATAGAATTACCCCTGATAAGATAATAGAATTACCCCTAATCAACCTCACCCCACCCAATCCGACCTCCCCACACCCCACCCGACCCCCACCACACCCGACCCCACCACACCCCACCCAACCCCACCACACCCCCAAAAACTAATGAATTCTCCTTTTACAAAACATCTGAATTAGGCATACAACGATAATATATTGGTTTTTAGTTTCTTTTTAAACATGGAGGTCAAACTTTGATTTTTCACTATTTAAAGAATTCCACATTCTTGTTCCAGCACTCCTCACTTGAGAATATGCAAGACGAGCATGTGTGCAAGGCTGGATAAGATTATCTTGTGAACGTGTTAAATACTTATGTAAACTATTATTTATAGTGTAAAAAATGTATAAAAAAAAAGTTGATAAAAGATTGTGCTGATGCTGGTAAACAAAGATGACAGATTGTAATTATATGACCTACCATATTCTCTCTAATAAGTGCCCTGGGCACTTTTGAAAACTTTTTAGAGGTGGGTGCTCTTTGGAGCTACTGTGTACATAAAGCCTAGCCTTATGAAAATTGCACTGCACATTTAGTGCTACACAAATGCATGTATCGGTGTCTATGCTAACGTTAGTACTAACGTTACAACAAGTAAAAAGAGTTTCACAAAAATCTTTTACATATCGCTACATGAATCTTCCACCAATAAAATTGCATTATAAACATCATAAAGATACAAACCCCAGTATCTAATTAATTTCTCCTTTATGATAACATAAATGATTACAGGGCAAAAGTTTCAATCAATGTACAGCCGTAATGACAGAATGATGTTTGTGCAATATATCACTACAGATCCTAAGCACCAGTGCAGCAAGTGCAAATTCAGCTCTGGCAATGCGTCACAGCAGCACAAAAATAGCGCAGAAGGGAATTATGGGAGAGGGCGCTTATTAGGGAGAATACGGTATTTAAGGTTAACATTCTTTCTATGTAAAACTTGAAAACAAATAATATAAAAACTTGGAAACAAGTGTGGGTTCGCTTACTATTTTGAGCTTTGATCAAGATATACTGATCCCTCAGCTGTTGAATTTGAACTGCATACTCCCCCAGTTGTTTCTCAGCTTCAGCAAACTCTTTGGTTAAAGTGGTATGTTTCTCCTTTAAGTCACTCAATTCTGCATCCTTTACGGAAAAAACACAAACATTGAAACATTATCATTTGTGCCTGTGCACATATACCCCTCATAAAGTGTACATATTTAAATAGCAAAATATAAATCCCAGGGGCTTGAAGCTTAAATGAGAGGAAATGTCTAAGCATTTGTATAGGCTGAAATACTTCAAAATATATTCAGTCAATTAGATAAAAAACGTGGCACTACTCTAAAGCTGTTCTCAGCAAGATGTAGCATTGCAAAGAAACTGCTACCACGAAAATGCTGCAATAGAGAATGGGCAACAGGTCATTGACAAATAGTGTAAATAGCCATCATCATTGGTCAAGGAAGTATAAACAAACATTAAAGGCATATGGACAGGTAGGGATTTCATATAAGGGTGTTTCAGGTGACGTCACAAGGTCACATGACTTTGTTTACACTACCATTTTGTCAGGCGAAACCACTGTCGTCTGCTGTACACTTAATTAGACTTACATACATTTGCATGTTGTTATATAAGATTATTTTTGTAAGGTAATTATGCCGGAATCTTGCTCTGCCATTGGTTGCACTAGTAGATGTGTGTGGGGGGCATAAAAAGACATTTTCTTGATTTCCATCTGATCCTGATCGACGTTTGAAGTGGGATTCCTTAACGGAATAAGATTTTTTGAAGACTTTTTTCACCATTTTGTTTCTTTTGAAGTAGTCTTTCATAAGATGAACATGCTTGACCACTGAACTAATCCTTTAATATTATTTCTGTCACAATTTTTCGTGGGAAGATTTTTTGACACCTTTATTCAGAACCGTGAGAAATTGTTTAATTAATTCCAACTCTTGTGTCTGTTTACTATAAAGACTGTCAATAAGTGAAGCTCACACACAACTGAAACTGGACCTCAATTAACCTGTTCATTTGTGTACGACATCATGACTTGTATTTAATCTATATATGGAAACCACATCAAACGTTAATGCACTTACCTGTTCTCTGATGATGCCTTTGTACTGTGTTACGATGCTGTCATGCTCTTCAACAGTTTTCTTGGCGTCAGTATCATCCTCGGCTTCTATGGCTTTAATGATAGTACCTTTGACAAAAACAAAGGACAGAATTATTACACCATGCATTTAAAGGATAAGGGCAAAAAAAAATGTTGGTTCTGCCAGTCATAATCACGGGAGAAAAAACAGGAATTCATGGAAAGAATTTTTCTTCCATTAAAATTTTTTATTATTATCTCATCAACCAGTGTAATTCTTTCAAACATGTCACAGAAATATCATATCTATTTCTACCTAAGATAAGCTCAGCTGTCATATTTTGAATTCTTTGTAATTTCGTCATATCACATTTTGAGAGACGGTAAAACAGGCTGTACAATAGTTGATATGTGATATGATCAGACCATGTGCGACTTACTTACAGGCTTCCACGGTCACGGTTAGATATTTCCTGAATCAACTACTACTTCGATATCTTATTGCATGCAGTAGATATCAATCAACAGGCAAAACGAGCTACATTGCTTTAAGATCTATTAGAAACGCAGCAAAACTTTTCATTAAAATCAGTTAAATATTGACCATTTTTCAGCTTTTTGAAATCTCAGGCATTAATTTGCATATCTTATGTACATTTTGTGATGTATCACAGGACAACATTGGTATTTATTTTCTTTTGTAAATCCTTTGTTTTCTAAAGGTCTATTAGAATTTTTTGAAGCTGGGCATGAAATTTGCACAAAATGTTTTTTTGAGTCTTCAAGATACCCCACTCAAATTCGAGACTTTTTTAAAATAACATGATAAAATAACTCTCTTTAGGAGGAATGGTCCATCAATCATTCATGGACATTGCATAAATTCCTCCATGCATATAATGCATAAATTATTTTCAGGGTCAGCCAAGGACTAATCTGTTCCATTTCACTACAAATCAGGCATGTGGTTTTAGCTCCAGATGAATGACCTATTGTGTAGTGTTACAGTAGGTGGTTGCTAGCAAGTGAAGCATGAAGAGGCTATCAGGTTGAAAGGTGTGGATTACCTGTGTGTTGTGTATGGTGTAACAATAAGTGATTGCTAGCAAGTGAGCTGTAAAGAGGCTCTCGGGTTAGAAGGTGTGGATTACCCTTGATTTTGAGAAAACCGAGGGTGTAGAGTTGGAGGGGCCCCAAGGAATAAAAATTCTTAATGAAAAATACCAAAAAAATATATTCAGATTCCACTCATTTTAAATATGCATACTTTTCAAGGAATCAAATCAAAATAATGTAACATGACATTATCATTAGATAGTGTTGAATATGCATACTTTCCAAGGATTTGAAGAGGGAGGTAAACTCGTAATCAAAGAGCATGAATTCAGCTGATTGAAAGCGGAGCTGCGGTCTCTGGGCAGCTAAGGTATATGTTTCATGTTTGGAGACCGTCTCTAACTTCTCTCGAAAGTTCTCTTCGCCAATTCTCTTTGAAATAAGATGTCTGATGCTATCTCTGAAAGTAAAAAATAATAATATGAAATTGAAATTATGTCGGTTGGTTGGTTTGGTGAGGTTTAACAGCACAACGGCAGCAATGGTCAAGATTTGCCAGAGAGGTAAGATTATGTCAGAGGTGAAAAAAGGATGAGAGAAGATAGTCAGGTGAGCAGGGGTGGAGTAGGGAAAGAAAGGATTCAGATGTTGCTGTTGTAGTTGATGTGATACAAGAAGGAGAGGATTTTTTTGAGGTGGAATACTGCAGAAGAGCTCGGAGTTGGAGTTGAGAGGGAAGCTCTGGGGGAGTAAGGAGCAGCATAGTGGTACGGGAAATATGAAGTAGGTGGTATAAAGAGAAACAAGTGTGACCTATTCTGAGGTGGGTGAAACAGACTTTGTCTTTATGAGGGAGGTTGTGGGTTGTAAGGTTGGTGGGTATGGCAAATTCGATGTTGTGGCGTTTTGTTGTTTGGTTTGTTCATGTTAATGGCACCGCGACAGTCAGAGTCATATGTGCCAAGAGGGTGTTAAAAACTAAGGTGCTTGAGGTAGAAAAGAGAGGTGGGATAGAGGGAAGGAGGAAGAGTAGGTGGATAAGGGAAAGAAGTTAAGGTAATTTTGTGGAACTTTCCATTGAATAAAAAACTCTCCATGTAATTTAAAAATTTCATGGAACTGCAAATATTTCTATGGAACAGAAGAAATTTTGAATAAAACCCAAAACACTTTCTATGGAATCAACAAAATTTCCATGGAATTCTAAATCAAGGTAACATATAAAAAATGAACAGAACATATAGAGGGATTTCATCACGTGACTCTAACTCAACTGGACTCTCATTTTGCAGGGCAGCGACGTCGTTGCGTTTGAAGCGTCTTCACACAGCTGTCACATCACACGTACAACAAACATACTACATGCTATCCTACCAGTACCAGTTGAGTGAATTTTACTAATTGCAATTTTTTGATTGATCACTTCCGATTTTACTTTATACTTGCCGTAAATTTTCATATTGTATACAATAACATTAATGCCAGCTAAATGTTCGCTATACTCAGACAAAGCCTGCATACCTGATATAAAGTGCTCGCTGCAAATCATAGCGTGAACCGCAGGTTCAAGCGTTGCGTCGTACAGCCGAAACCTACTTCAACGTTGATCAAGATCAGATGGAAATCAAGAAAGTGTCTTTTAATTCCTTGCACACGTTTATTAGTGCAACCAACAGCACAGCAAGATTCCAGCAAATAATCATCTTACAAAATTAATCTTATATAACAACATGCAAATGTATGTAAGTCTAAATAAGTGTACAGCAGACAACAGTGGTATTTCCCGACAAAATGGCAATGTAAACAAAGTCATGTGACCTCGTGACATCAGCTGAAACACCATTATAGACAGAAACAGACATGAATAAGTGTTCTTCCTAAAGACTGAAGGTTAGGTAAGATGAGAAGATGCAGTGGAGTAAATCTGTGTATGTTTTTGCATTTATAAGCCTGGAAATTTGTTATCAATCAATTCAAAATTTAAAAGGAAAATAAATTTTACCTTAAAATGTACATTCAACATTTGGCTTAAACCTTACTCTACCATGCGGCGATAGTATCGCCATTTTCAAACCACCTTTTTCTAAAAATAAAATCGGTACTTTACCAAAGTCCTATAGGAGTAATCTTGGTTTCACTTTAAAGTACTTGGATATTTCTTTCACAAAATGTACATTAGTAAAGGCACTGCTCAAAAATTTGGCCTGCAATTTTAAAGCAACAAATTAACCACATCATTACACAAGATTAACTTTGCCTCATAACATTGAGGTATAAATAGTTCTATGCTCATAGTTCACTTCACCTTTCCCCAGCAGCAAAGACAAACAATGCCAGCATTGATTACGGTTATATATTACAAAGGATTGCCATTATATTCAGATGTGTATCACTAAAATTACCATATAACACCAGTGGGTGTAGTTGTTATCTTGACGGAGCCTTGGAGAGGTGAAACTGTATACAGTTTTGTGGTTTGGGAAACAAAGAAATATATAACTTTTTCTTTGACGGCCCTGCCCCATTCGAGGGCAGGTTGAGATGTTCCTGGTTTCAAGCAGAGCTATTTCTGATGAACTTTTTTATAGGGGTCATATTACATTTTTCAGAAAAAGTAGCTTGAAAAAGGGGTAAAACTTAAAAATTGCTAAAAAAATTTCAATTTTTTCTCCTTTTTTTCTTCTTCATATCTTACAATAACTTCAAGATCACGATTTTTGTTTCAAAATCAAACATGCAAGTCCTAAGATATGATAGTATTGGTTTCTGGTCTAATTTTCTATAATCCCTGACTGCATTCTTTTGTTCTGGAGAAATTTCTTCAAAATTTCATGAATTTCTGCCATTTTTGACCTTTTTTTTTCTCCAAAACATCATGTACCTAAACTGTACATCGCATATGCTTCATTGAACCGCCGTTCGAAGTGCTTGCATTTTCCTTTCATTTGATATATAAATAAAGGCATACCCCTCTATATTTAGAACCTTTCTTATAAGAATTATATTTCACCTCTCCAATTTAAACGACCACGTTGTGCAAAGGAAATATATGCGGAGAGCATGCAAGCGCTCCAGGTTCGAGTCTCACCATGACCACTGCATACATATTTTTCTGCTGCAGCTTTCAGGGGTCTTTAGATTATAATCATTTTTGGTGTTTTTTTCATATTTTCTTTCTTTCTAAAAATTATAGATTAGCATCATTGGAAAGGAAATTTCATAAGGAATCTAAATATGTAATACAAATCTCTGTTTTCATTATTGACAAGAAGTTATACTTGTGCAAAGATTGGCCATTTGTTGACCAAATTTACCTGAAAATTGCTTAATCTGTAATTTTTGTCCAATATTTCCTAAATTGGCTTTCAATACTCAAAAGATAAATATCTTAGCCTCTATTCCAACCAAAAAACTTGTAACGAAAGAAAATGAAAGAAAAGTTGTCAAAAATGCATATGATAAAAAGTTCAAAAATTGGGCTCGCTTTTTTCAAAGCCCTGGTAGAGTAAGGGTTAATACAGCGACAAACAGTTCATAGTCTGGCTATTTTAGTTATGTGACTGAACTAACTAACACAACAATTTTTCTATGTATCTAAAAACCTTTCTTCTGCTAAAAATGTTTCTATGCAAATGAAAAACCTCCCATGGAACCAAAAACCTTTAAACCCAAATCTTTCAATGGACTGAAGAAAAAAAACTTTCAATGCAACTGATTATCCTTTCATGGAACCATCTTTCTATGGGATCAGAAATCTTTTCTTGTAACTGGAAACATATTTATGAAACTGAAATACTTTCAATGGAACCAAAAATTATCAACAAACTTTCCATTATATCCAAAATCTTTCCATGCAATCCAAAATCTTTCCATGGAATCTTTCTTTGTAACTGAAGAAACTTTCCGTGCAGCCGAAAAACGTTCCATGTGGCTTATAAATCAATTTATTTGGGGTGAATGTCTGGATGGATGCAAAAACATATGCACCTACATACAGTAAGTGATGTTCCGTAAAACAGACTTACTTTGTGAATGATGTGTTAGAGTTGTCGTTAAACTGAATACACAAACCAAGCACGAACGCACACATGGCTTGAACCAAAATTTCCCTTTCATCTGCATGCTCAGCGACTTGCGCCATCAACTGGATAAAGATTTTGAGTTAAGAAAAATATTTTCTGATAGTTATATAGACAGATATACATTTTACATTTACCCAAAAGAGCTTTAACCTGTAGTATACAAGCTATGACTTATCCACATTGTGACTTATCCACATTGTGACTTATCCAAGTTGTAACTTATCCAGGTTGTGACTTATCCAAGTTGTGACTTATCCAAGTTGTGACTTATCCAAGTTGTGACTTATCCAAGTTGTAACTTATCCAGGTTGTGACTTATCCAAGTTGTGACTTATCCAAGTTGTGACTTTTCCAAGTTGTGACTTATACAAGTTGTGACTTATCCAAGTTTTGACTTATACAAGTTGTGACTTATCCAAGTTGTGACTTATCCAAGTTGTGACTTATCCAAGTTGTGACTTATCCAAGTTGTGACTTATCCAAGTTGTGTCTTATTCAAGTTGTGACTTATCCAAGTTGTGACTTATCCAAGTTGTGACTTATCCAAGTTGTGACTTATTCAAGCTGTGGCTTATCCAAGCTGTGACTTATCCAAGCTGTGACTTATCCAAGCTGTGACTTATCCAAGCTGTGACTTATCCAAGCTGTGACTTATCCAAGTTGTAACTTATCCAAGTTGTGACTTATCCAAGTTGTGACTTATCCAAGTTGTGACTTATTCAAGTTGTGACTTATCCAAGTTGTGACTTATTCAAGCTGTGGCTTATCCAAGCTGTGACTTATCCAAGCTGTGACTTATCCAAGCTGTGACTTATCCAAGCTGTGACTTATCCAAGCTGTGACTTATCCAAGTTGTAACTTATCCAAGTTGTGACTTATCCAAGTTGTGACTTATCCAAGTTGTGACTTATTCAAGTTGTGACTTATCCAAAATGTGACCTATTTAAGTTATGACTTATCCAAGTTATGACTTATCCAAGTTTGAAGACTTTAATGTATGGAAAAGTTGTGATGTATGACAGAATGGAAAGTTCGAAATTCTAAATAAGATTCTTTAAATTGTTGGCTCCTGCTAAATTTTATTCTAAACCACTTGGGCATATTCAAGTGCTCCCATTCAAATAAGATTTGCGAAGAATTGAAGTAGAATAAGTTGACATTCATGGATTTTCTTGTGATTTCACAAAATTCCAATAATACTTGCATCATTCATTATAATGCCTGAAAATTCAAGATGCTGTAAAAAAGGTTAATTTTGAACCCTTTAATACCCAGACCAAGCATGTCACGCACGATTAGGGACATACTTTTTCAAAGTAGGCCCACAGCAGTGATCTTGATATCATTTAAAAAAGCTTGAATAGTTCTTTCAGAAATTATAAATTTTTGATGGGGGTTATGTTTAAGAATTTTGTGAAAAAATGGATTGAATTAGAGAGAATTAAAAAAATGCAAACTTTAAGGTTTTTTTTTTTTTTTTCCCTTTAAAAGCTTCCTTGTCATACTTACAGATTTACCTCGCTTTTGCTTGAAAAGCCGTGAACAACTGTCAAAGACAAAGTATCTAATTCCGGTCAAAGTTTGACTACCCCTACCATCAATATCTTTTTTTGGCAAAATTTGTGCCAAATTGGATGATTTTTAGCCTTTTTGAGACCAAAATTTTGAAAATATTGTAAGTTCTGATCGCAATACACCTACCAAACACAAAATGTATCCTAAAAAAGGCCAAGCCATGTACTTTTGATTGATATCAAAAAGAGCAAGTACCCCCTCTCTAATTACATCTAGATTTAAGTAATAATAAAGCTTCCTCTTTCACAGTTAGTCACTTTGGTCTAGTGGCAAGTCTCTGTGCACAGCACGCGGATGACCCGCGTTCGATCACCACACCAGACATGTGGCTTTTGTTTTTCGGCTAGTAATTACAGCGGTGATTATTTTTTGTTTATTTTCATTGTTTTTGCATGTTTTGCTTTGAGAAAAAAAAATGAAGACTGGTATTAATGCAAAAGAAATCTCACAAAGAATATCAATATGTAAAACAATCCTCATTTTTTATAATTCACAAGAAAAAATACAACCTCAAAATATTTGTCTTAATTTGGCCTAAAAATGTGCAAATTTAAATATTTTTTTCGAGAAATTCTTTATTTTGACTTTTTTATTGAAAATTTCATTGTCTTAACATTCATATAAACTAGAATTGTAGTGGTAGAAAACAAAAGAAAAGTTAAAAAAAAATCCGATTATCTTTTGTCATGTTTTGAACCCCTGGGTCTGAACCCCTGGGTCTTCAAGGGTTAAATGCCTAAGCCTCCCATTTAGAAACTGCATTTTTGGGAAACTTTTTAGATGATGCTCATACCCACATTTTTCTTTCCTTTGCTATCATTAAAAATATGTGTAAAGGAGCACCAGACTGAAAAATGAGGGCATATTTTATTTTATTAGAGTCTTATAAATAACCCAGTGCGTGTCTTGTATAAACTTTTCATACGGCCTCGTTGGATTGGAATATTAATAGCTTTGTTGTGCTGTTGACCATGCACGTAGGCCTAGCTGTGTAGGGTACTCGGCCTGTTGTTATGACTTCACAAAGGCACAGGAAGTTTTTTTCATTACTATTTTTTCTTGTAAACGTTTTCACCCAATAAACTTTGTTGCCGTCTTTTCACGTTGGAACACATCTCAATTGTCATTTGGTAATAAATCAGCGAGAAGTTCTTACGTCGAGGCTTACTGTGTCGTTAGGCAAGCGTAACACTAGGACATGATAATTTGGAAATGGGGTTATTACACTAACATTACAGTCAAATACTCATAGTCACACTTCTAGCCTACACTACAGTATTAGCCAAATCGTCCTAGGCTGAAAATTTCAAGTCTTAAGTTTAACGTAAGCCCTATAATTTTGTCACCCGTTAGTTAGTATACTGTACCAGAAGAAGAGAAAAAGGCCTAACTGCTTAATGTGTGCATAAGTGTCGATTCAGTGTCGATTCAACATTTAAGGGTTAACTGATTTTGATGAAATCTTTTGCTATTTTCATGGTTGACAGCCTATTTTGTTCCAATTAAGCTGCAGTTACTGCTATCTGTCCACAGATCTTTAACTTAGCCTTTAATTATTCAGTGTAGGTCATTAGACTTGAAAAGGATACAAAGGGCACGTTTCCTGAGTTGGCGAGAAAGTGAGTGACCGCAAGAGGACATCCAGCCAACCATGAACTGAGGAGAACCAGGAGACCAAGCCTTGTTTGAACTTTGACTGACGGCTGAAAGAAAGAACCAACAAAATTATTCTAATCTATGGATATCAATACAATGTTGTGCTGCTGTATTATTAATCTTTTTGAAAGGATATGATTATGGGCAGGATTTGCCTACCAAAAGTGTGTGTGTGTGTGGAAAGAAAAGGAAGGGGGAAGTTATAAAATCATGTTAAGAAGCAAGGGGTATACATTTAGCAAAAGAGGTTTTGTGGTTCTGATGCTTCTTTCTTTTCTTGAAACTGACTGATTTGCAAAATTTGTATTTAATTACTGTCATGTCGTTGCATATCATGAAATACTTGTTCAGGATATTTATTTATTCATAAGCCACACCCACCAGAGAAATCAACAGCAGACCAGCAGATCAATAAAAATAATGACAACATTAGCATTTGCGCAGTAATTAACAACATTATTATAGCAAGTATGATACAAAACGATTGCTCATTTTTCCTTTTTTCAAGAATTTGTCAGTAAGCCCCGCCTATTCATTGCTATTCATGACATCACTACCACAACATTAGAACATAATTACGTACAGATCATGACCCATCTGTGTACGACATACGGCATAAATCCAATATTCTGTTCATGAGATACAGTATGGCATTTACATTCTTTAGCACTTTCACATTAAGCCACGCCTACCATGCATAATAATGATATGTGTTGATAACATAAGCATGTACACAATAACCAACAATATTATCATACCCAATATGATGCAAAACAGACATACACTTGCTCATTTATCACTTTTTCAAAATTTTCACTAAGCTCTGCCCACTTATCAATATGCATGAAATCACCACCGAAAACATTAGGACACATCTGCAGACCATGAGCTCTGTACCACACATGATGTTAATTTAGTTCATAGCTTTAGAGGTATCGTGTTTACAAGCTTTTTGTTTACAAATCATAATAAACCCTGCCCACTAGTATATTAATGAAAATAAACGATTTTATACAATAAACACATACACACTAGCTAACATAATTTCTATAACAAATATGAAACAAAACAGACATGTGATTGACAAAATAACAGCATTTTTCAAGATTTTTATATTAAATCCAATGAATTTTTGTTGAACTAAATATGTTGTTCACCTTTTGGTACTCTAGGTCATACGAGTCAGTTTTTTTGGTAATATTTTCTTCACTATTATTTTGTTCCTTTTCTTGAACTCTTTCATAGAATATGAACATGCTTGACTTATTCTTTATAAATGAATATTCATGCTAGACTTATTCTTAATAAATGAATATTTATGACCTACTATAAACCTTTTCAAACCAAGTTTAGCTGAATGTGATTACTTCAGTGCTTCAACCAATCAACTACTGGGTATTTTTCCCTTTGCTACCCAACCAATCAGCTGCACTTACCGGAAAAAAAGTTGTAAGCAATAATGCATGCGCGTATTACCTTAATGCATAATGCATGCATGTATTACCTTCATGTATAATGCATGTACGTATTACCTTCATGTATAATGCATGCGCGTATTACCTTCATGTTTAATGCATGCGCGTATTACCTTCATATATAATGCATGCATGTATAACCTTCATATATAATGCATGGGCGTATTACCTTTATGTATAATGCATGCACGTATTACCTTCATGTATAATGCATGGGCGTATTACCTTTATGTAGAATGCATGCACGTATTAGCTTTATGTATAATGCATGCGCGTATTACCTTCATGTATAATGCATGCGCGCATTACCTTCATGTATAATGCATGCGCGTATTACCTTCATGTATAATGCATGCGTGTATTACCTTCATGTATAATGCATGCGCGTATTATCTTCATGTATAATGCATGCGCGCATTACCTTCATGTATAATGCATGCGCGTATTACCTTTATGTATAATGCATGCGCGTATTACCTTCATGTATAATGCATGCGTGTATTACCTTCATGTATAATGCATGCTCGTATTACCTCCATGTATAACGCATGTGCGTATTACCTTCATGTATAATGCATGCACGTATTACCTTCATTTATAATGCATGCACATATTCTCTTCATGTATAATGCATGCGCGTGATACCTTCATGTATAATGCATGCGTGTAATACCTTCATGTATAATGCATGCACGTATTACCTTCATTTATAATGCATGCGCGTAATACCTTCATGTATAATGCATGTGTGTATTACCTTCATGTATAATGCATACATGTATTACCTTCATGTATAATGCATGCATGTATTACCTTCATGTATAATGCATGTATGATGAGCAATTGAAATCATTTTTTAAATGCTTGGTCCAATTCCCTGCTTGAATTGTGCAGACGGGTCAAGAATCCCCCAGTATTTGATTGGTCAATGAAATTCCTACAGTATCTAATTGGTCCATTATGGACATGTAAATTTAGGCAAAATGGCATTATTTAAATTAACTTTCCAGAATTGCTGATTCAGATTCGACTGATTCAGATTTAAAAGGTCTAAATATTATAACCTGTTTTCTTCCCCAACCTTACCTGTGAAAGAATATTGGTACACTGTTGCAGTAAGGAGACAGGTGGGTTACCCAGTCCAGTGGCCAGTTGTACCCTAAGTAGTTGTTCCTTTTGGTTCACGTTGTCCTTGAGAGCATGCGAGAGGGCGACGGCCGAGCACCAGTTGGACAAAGGGTCCTGGCTGAAGAGACCCCCACAGAGAAGCTGACCGGCGGTCACTGTGGAAACTATGAGAGATAGGGAAATACTTAATGCACATATGGTAATTGTTTATGGTGAGGATTGCGAAAATCAATTTGAACTTGTTCAAGAGCATCTCATCAGAATTGATCAGTATTTGGGTCATTCTCTGGTACGTTATATGTGTGACCAGCCACAGAATGGCCCACATGGTATTCAAAATATTGAAGAGTTCAAAAGCATAAGGATACATAACAGTGTTATGAGCTTTATTATTAAAACCATGAAAATAGTTTTAAAATTCAAGTTTTTGTAATTCTAATGCAATCTACAATGCAATATGCAATGCAATCTACAATGCAATATGCAATGCAATCTACAATGCAATATGCAATGCATTTTGTTGTGTTGACTTGTGATATGAGAAAAGGTAGACCTCAAATTATGTTACATGCTCCTATAACCATATAGAACAATTAACCTTTCCAGATTTCCAAATAGGCCACGCCCACCATAGCAACGCGGTAACTATGTGGGACAAACAAAACTCAAATCCGCAATCATGCATTACCAATGCATTGACATTTTGATGTTCGCGAGGCCTGCTGCAACCTTTGATTCATTTATGGCACTTCTTCAGATCTTTGAAGTTTTTACCATAGGATATGAAAAATCAGTTTGCTAACTGTTCTTGGTAACAGCAATTAGATTTACAAAGCCCGCACAATTTTTGTTCACCATTTTGCCGTCACTCAGTTTGAGTGTGCAGAAATTTGTTTTGTACAGAAAGTTACATTGACTACATGAGCGCGCTGCTAGCTAAATGTAGTGTACCAGTACCATGTAGGATGAAATTCATGCGGTGATTGGTTAAAACAAGCTGTCAATTATTAAACCTAGAAAGGTTAATTCTTTGAAGAATATCAGGTTTTTTTTTTTGAGTTTTTAATCTTTACAATCTTTATCTTTCCCTTTCTGTTGTCACGCTTGTGCTTGAACAATATTGTTTTGTCATCATGTTGGTGAGGGGTGAAATTGTTCAACCTAAAAATCACCATTTTCATCATCTTTGCAACTACCAACAACATTATCACCATGGTCATCATCAAAACTATCACCATTACTGGGTTATATTACCATTGCCAAAATCATCACCACCATTATCATCCTACTCATCACTCTTACCAAATTTACATTATCCTAACTATCAAAATTACTGGATGACAATCACCATTATTGCTATAATAGTCATCGATGGTAACCATCACTAGGTTATAGTCCCTTTTTCCGAAATCACCACAACTATCATCCTAATTATCAATCTTACTGAATTAATATTATCAACATCCTAATTTTCAAAATTATTGGATGACCATCACCAATATCGCTATGGTAGTCATAGATCGTAACTATCACTGTTACTGGTTTATCATCACTATTATCGCTATGATAGTTATAGATCATAACTATCACCATTATTGGGTTATCATCACTATTATCGCTAAGGTAGTCATAGATCGTAACTATCACCGTTACTGAGTCACCATCACCATTATCACTATGATAGTCATAGATTATAACTATCCTCATTAGTGAGTTATCATCATCACTATCGCTATGATAGTCATTGATCATAACTACCATTATTACTGGGTTATCATCACTATTATTGCTATGGTAGTCAAAGATCATAACTATCACCGTTACTAGATTATCATCAATATTATCACAATGATAGTCATAGATTATAGCTATCACCATTACTTTTTCAAAATCACCACCACTATCATCCTAATTATCAATCCTAATAAATTAATATTATCAACATAATAATTTTCAAAATTATTCGATGACCATCACCAATATCGCTATGGTAGTCATAGATCGTAACTATCACCATTACTGGGTTATCATCACCATTATCGCTGTGGTAGTCATAGATCGTAACTATCACCATTACTAGGTCATCATCATCACCATTATAGCTGTGGTAGTCATAGATCATAACTATCCTCATTACTGGGTTATCATCATCATTAACCCTATGATAGTCATTGATCATAAGTATCACCGTTACTGGGTCATCATCACTATAATCGCTATGGTAGTCATAAATCGTAACTATCACCGTTACTGGGTTATCATCACTATTATCGCTATGATAGATATAGATCATAACTATCATTGTTACTGGGTTATCATCATCATTATCACTATGGTAGTCATAGATCGTACTGGGTTATCATCATCATAATCGCTAAAGTACTCATAGATCGTAACTATCGCTATTACTGGGTTATCATCACCATTATTGCTATGATAGTCATAGATCATTACTATCATCAAGATGCCCTCACAAATAGGTCTGATCCACCATCAACTATCATCATAAATGGGTCAGCATCACCATTGATTCATCGATCATAATAATTTCTTTACTGGGTTATCTTCACTCTACCAATGTCATTGCAAGGGGTCGAATTTCCCACTTTTCCACTGTTCTGAGAACAGTGTTTTTTTTTTTCTGTAGGAACAGTCCATTTTCACACAATGTTTTGGTGAGACAGTGATCTTTTAACAAGCATATGGCAGAAACATCAATAACTTGCTCAGAAAAATGCATGTTGTCAAAACAAGATTATCATCAAAAATAATTTCTTTCAGTAAGAAAAAGCTTTTTCCACCTTGCCTACGATTATCAGCACAACTAATCATTAATACACAAAGTACTTGCACGTGAACAAATGTATGCATCTGGATGCTACATCATGTTAATACTAATAATTGATATACATATCTGCACATATTAACCAATAAACATGACAAATAACTCGGGCTATAAATTTCCAGTCCATTTCTTTCATTATTGGTGTGCAAAGGAGACACCTAGGAAAATACTACCAACCCCATGATTTAATCATACTTCAAAATCCAATTAATTCCTGATTGCTTAGATTAAATGTTGGGCATGGTGGTATTTATTACTTGAGTAGGGCTGGAGTCTAAAAATAGCACCCGCAGAAAACCAAGATTTTGCAGGTATGAAGACCAAATATTTATTGCGAGATTTATACGTAATGAGTAGTTGTAAATTGACCCATTTTGAAGAAAGGATTTTGTGTCCTGTTTTAAAAAAAAAAAACTGGAACAGTGAAATCTGATCCGGAACAGTATTATTTGAGAAAGTACTGTTCCGTGATACATTTTAAATTTCGCCTCCTGAATTCACTGCAACAAAGATCACCATTTCCATTTTCGCCATCACCTCATTCTTTGCAATCACTGTCATATAATCACTATTTATTGTCACCATCAAAATCATTTCTTACCATCTGCTGTAGCCGGTAGAAGTGTTGAAATGATTTGTTCCTGTCCGACATCATTCTTATACAGAAAACATTGGAAGCAGTACAGCACGGCACACCTGAGGGAAAATGGTTGCTTCTCATTTACCATGGACATGAGGAGGACAACCAGGGCAGGTCTGTAAAGAAATGAAAAACATACAGTAAAGATAGCAGAAAAAGTGACGACCTGTAATTATGTGGTGAATAGCAAGCCTGAACAAAAATGCAAACAGAAGTTGGCATTTCAATGTTTATTAGAGGAGAACTACACCCAAACATTAGGGTGTCTTTTTGGTAGTGTTGTCATGACATGGCTCTATTACGTATCGATTTTCATCGCGGAGAAAGAAATCGCAATATATCGCGATACTTTTCAAGAAAACTGACTCACGACACAAATTGTTCATATCACTAATGTTACTTCTTTTTATGAAAAACGCAAGAAAAAATGATTTTCAGATCTAGCAGACGACATGATTGAGTGACTATTACGTTTATCACACATCACGCATGTGTTTGGTAATTCAGCCAACGTGACCATGAATCATCAAAGTGAGAGCCTGAGAGGCATGTTCTGGGCCAATCTTTTGGTCTTTTTGGCAACTTACATCGGAGCATGCCAGTGTGTGGTGAAGGAGCAGGATTTTTATTTAGTTTTATTCACGTTTTTGATGGCCTAAATTTGACTTTTAGATTTAATACGTAACTTTAGAATTGTAACATACGAAGTAACCTAACCTAGTTGCGCAAAAATTTCTTAGTTGAGTTTTAGTTTTTGGCATCGCGATATGTGTTGAGAGGCATATTTCATGTCGTGGGAAACGAGATACCGCGATAATCGACATGTCATGACAGAACTACTTTTTGGTGAATTTTTCAAATATTCATTGACCTGTTTTCCATCCTAAAGTGATCAAATGTTATAGCATATGAATCTTAGATAACTACTTGGTATAACTGTTGATGTTAGAGAAGTTTTGCAGCTCTTCAGGTGGGTCAAAAAGCTTTGCTGAATATTTTTGATTCTCTAGAAATTTGTTCTCAAACTTTTCGGCCTAAGTGCTCCTTTAATTTCCATTCTTGAGCCAACTGATGGCCTACAATCGTGGCCAAAAGTGTTGGAACAAAACCGCTCAACAATTTTAAACAGCATTTTCCCCCACCTCCCCTCTTTCAATGTTGTGCACTTTGCAAAAAACATGGAAAAATACGACTTCCATTTCTGAGTGCCTGTACAAAGTATATGACAGCCAACGACATAAAAATTACTGTAAATAATGGGAATTCATAGTTATAGAGGGCAAGTTCATGACACCGTTCAGAATGAGGTGTGTATCATATGAAATACAGTATGGAGAGGGTATCTAATGGAATACAATTGTACATACTGTTCATTTCATGGGGTGGGGAGAGGAGCTGGATGGGGTGGGTCTATTAAAAAAGAAAAGAAGTTTTTTTTTTTGCTGTCTTGTACTATATGTAAGGGAGTGTTGTACCCTGTTAAGCTCACAGGAGTTTTTTACAACACTCCCTTTCACAACATTCTGCATTTATATATATATATATATATTTATTTTTTTCTATAACTTTAGTTATGTATATCTGTTTTTTTTTTGTAATTTGTCATTGTATATTGTTTTGTATGCATGTGTATGCAAATGTAAATTTATATGTACATGTTTGTTTGTTTGTTTGATGAGGTCTTAACGGCACCACGACAACGAAGGTCAAATTGTGCCTGAGAGGTCAGATCATTTTAGAGGTAGTAAGGAAAGAGACCAGGGGAAGAATGAGAGAAATTCAAGAACAAAAGCCAGAAAGCTGTGATCGAGAGAGGAGGTGCATGGGTAAAACTAAAAACAGAGTAGAGAGGGGTGGAAGAGGAGGATTAAATATGATTGTAGAGGGATGCATGCTGGAGGAAGGAGACTATTTTATCTGGAGGATTTTTTTGGAAGAACTCAGCAATTGAGTTGTGGGAGCGAGAGAAGCTCTGGGAAGGTTGTACAGGGGCAAGCAAAGGAGAGCGTGATGGATTGTAAGGAGGCAGTGGCAATTGTTACAGAGGGGTTGGGGGAACCAATAAGGAGGTGGGAGTGAGTGAGGTGGGTGTGACCAATTCTAAGGCGGGTAATATGAGCGTTGTCGATCGAGAAAGGTTGTTGATGGTGGATTTGATCGGGATTGTGGGCTGGATAACATGGAGTTTGTTATCAATTTGGAAGTTCCATAAGGTTTGCCAGCGGTCACGAACAAGAGAAGCGATAAGCGGTTTGATGTCAGAGAGGGTTTTGGGAAAAGGGGAAGGGAGGAGGTTAAGGGCAAGCTTAGCGGCTGTATCAGCCCTGTCATTGCCAGGGATGCCAACATGGCTGGGTATCCAGAAGAAAGAACACTTTTCCTGCAGAGGGTGGGAGAAAGAGTTTCCGGAGGAGGAGGTGGCAGGTGAGGTTATCCCATTTAAGATTGAGTAATGAAGTAAGAACAGCCTTTGAGTCAGAGAAAATGGCAAAGTGACTAAGAGGAGAGTACTCAATAAAGTTGAGGCGAGGAGAATGGCCTTAGCCTCGGCTGAAAAGATGGATGAGTGGTCAGGAAGTCTGCTACTGAGGGTGATGTCTTGGATGATGGCAGCAGCAGCTGTCTTGTTGCCTTCCTTGGAGCCATCAGTATAGATGGAGTGTAATTTGAGAGTTGGTCTTTGATTTGGTTGTGGAGATTGATGAAGAGATTAGGGTGAGTTTGAGATTTGTTATAAGTGGAGAGGTCTAGGTGGACAGAAGGAAGAGGGGTGGCCCAAAGGCGGAAAAGTGGGCCAGGAATAGGTGCCGAGAGTGGCGGGGTTGATGCCAAGTTGAAAGAGGTCTGATTTAATGCGTAAGCTGAAGGGGCGATAGGGTTTTAGTCCTATCAAAGAGGAGGAGAAATTGGGGTACCTAATGAGGTTGTAAACAGGGTTCTGGGTGTTGGTGAGGACTCTAAAAGCATAGGAGAGGCTAAGCTTTTACATCTAAGTAGAAAGGGGGTTAGTTGGCTTCAACATGAAGGCTAGTGATTGGGGAGGTCCTGTAGGCTCCTAGACAAAGCCTGAGGGCTTCATTTTGGATGGTGTTAATGTGGTTGAGGTATGAGTTGTGAGCGACACAGTAAACAATATTGCCATAGTCAAGCTTGGCACGAATGGTGAGCCTGAAAATTTTGAGGAGAGCATGGCGGTTCGCTCCCCAAGTAGTGTTGAGAGCAGTCGGAGGAGGTTGAGGGAGCTATTGCATTTTAGTTTCAGGTTGGTGATGTGTGGCTTGTAGGTGAGCTTGGGGTCTAGAGTTAGACCAAGGAACTTTGTGTTTTCAACTTTAGGGATGCGATTCCCATTGAGCACAAAGTTCGGGTTGGGGTGGAGGTTGTTGAAATGACAAAAGTGCATGCAGACTGTCTTGTCTTTGGAGAATCTAAAACCGTTATTGTTGCTCCAGACTTGCAGCTGATTGAGGCTGGTTTGAAGCCTATTTTCAACAATAGGAAAGCTAGGGAGGAGTAGAAGATGGTGAAGTCATCCACGTAGAGGTACGTTTGATGCTGGGGCCAAGGTCATTCCCGATGTCATTAATGCTCAGGTTGAAGAGAGTGGGGAGAGGATGCTGCCTTGGGGACGCCCTCTTCTTGGGGTGCGGCTTGGAGAGGGTGTGGCCAATCTGAACTTGGAACTGCCTGGGTGAGAGGAAGTTTTGAATAAAGATGGGGGAGGTGGCCTCTGGGGCCAATGGTGTGAAGTTTCGGGTAATGCCGTATTTCCAAGTAGTGTCGAAAGCTTTCTCGAGGTCAAAAAATATGGCAATGAGGTGTTCCTTTTTGCAAAGGATTCCCGGATAGCGGTGTCGAGCGTAATTAACTGGTCTAGGGTATTGCGCGTTTGGAAGCCGCTTTGGTGAGGAGAGAGGATTCTGTTGGTCTCGAGGAACCAGTTTAGTCTCTGATTAATGATCTTTTCCATAATTTTACAGAGACAGCAAGTAAGGGCGATGGGTCGGTAGCTGGTGGGGACGGTGCTATCCTTCCCGGTTTAAGGACGGGGATGACAATAGCTGTCCTCCAGATAGGGGAAAGGAGTGTGAGGACCAAATGTGGTTGAAGATGGTGAGTAGGGTAGTGGTGGCTTTGATGGGAGGTGTTTCAGAAACTGATAGGGGATGTTATCTGGGCCCTTGGAGGTGCAGCCAGCGTCGCTGATGGCTTGGTTTAATTCAGAAAGAGTGAGAGGGGTGTTGTAGCTTCGGAGTTGTCAGAGGGAAAAGTGATTCTCGGGCTTCATGCATAAGTTTTTTTGATTTTGAAAGCATTGGAGTAGTTGGTGAGGCCGAGATGTTGCTGAAAGAGGCGGCGAGGTGGTCAACGATGTCTTTTTTTGCGGTGAGAAGGTCTCCATTCCAAGAGAGATGGGAGATGGAAGATTTGCCTACTCTGCCGTGGAAGCTGTTAACCATTCTCCAAATCTTCTTAGTGGGGGTGTTGGTGGTGAGAGAAGAGATAAAGTTGTTCCAAGTGTTGGTTTTACTGTCCTTGATATTGTAAATGTTGTGAAAAACCAAATAAATGAAATGAAATGAAAACATACATCTTTGGCAAGCTCTTCGTTTAAACATTGAGTATTAGGTTTAGAAGAAATAAAGCTCGAAGCAATTAAGTTGTAAGCCGTTGTCATCAATTTTAAATGTTAAGAGTTGAAGACATATTGAGGACAGTGAGCACCATTTAAAAAAACACCCACAAATGATGGCGTAAGTATGCCACCTTTGGGGAATTAATGAAATACGGGACCAATAGCATCATATTAAATGTGGATTGCATGAAATAGTCAGCGTAATTATCCAATTATTGTAGTGGCACCGCAACGTGGTCTGTTGCACTGCTGAAAAGTTGAGGCAATCGATTTGCACTAAATCCTGACATTTTCTCTCAATTTTTTAAGTTTAAAAATAATCTTTTGAACTTTATAAGGAACTTTAATTAGATAAATAAATACAACAATCTATATTTCCTCAAAGAACATAATTAACTTCATATTTCTTGAGAAAAAAACAGTTTGCACTATGTATGTTGTAAAGCTTGATGTATAGGTTACTCTTTCTCTACTATTTGCCGCTAACCGTGAGATGCGTGCTATATGCATAGGCACATGTCACAAACCGTCAAAGGGTGTTCACTTTGCATAGCATACCCCTTCAACGACGATGACGAGTAAACACACAATTACAATGACGGGGTCGTCACCTGCGTATTCTGTTATGATAGTAACAATGCCATCACGAAACGCTTTTTACGACCCGGACAAAAACACAGGTACGACGTACGGACAAACATAACATCGACAACCAAGTCAATGTCCACGGCCTTTGATAACCAGTTGTGGTGCACTGGAGGTATGCAAACCACAAAATACCCCTTTGCAAAAAACATGGTAAAATACTACTTTCAACATTGATGGAGGGTGGTGGGGATTTCTCCCAACTACTTTTGGCCATGAATGTAGTAAGGGACTTATGCACTGGGAGTAATAAGAAAGTTTCCATCTATACAGATAAATAACTATGTCTACAAAAGCTAGTTTTAAAACAATTCAAATGCATTTTCAAGGTGTTTTTAATAAGTGCAAAATGTTTAGACTGTGCACAAAAGTTTAAAGAAATATTCCCATGGATTTTCATTTTTTCATATATAAGAGAGAAATTTTTAGGAACAAAGTGGTAAAAAAACTACGTTAATGTCTATTCTATTTAGAAGTTAAAAAAAATTTTTAAAGTATTTTTGAATTTGGACAAAAGTGATGATTGGCAACATCTGTGATGTCATAGAGACTATTTCAACAAAACGAACTTTTGTATTTCTTTAAAAATGATTTCGTTGTTTTTTTTCTCATTGAAAATGCGATGTACACTAAGAATTTATTTTATTTTATATATTCCACCCTATCTCTATAATGAACCAAAAATGCTGTTCGATAATGTAAAAAAAATGTGATTAAATTTATAAGAAATACATAAGAACTGTGCTGGAATTGCCTTGATGACATCACCAAGCTGAAGGATATATACTGTATAAGGTGTTTTTAATAACATTTTCCTACTATTTAATTGTTATAACTTCTAAACGGAATAAGATATTAACTTAGTTTTTTCACCACTTTGTTTCTATCAATTTTCTCTATCATATATGAAAAAGTGAAAATCCATTGGAAATATTCCTTTAAAATGCACCCTAAATGGCCTTACTACTCAAAGTTTGACTCCCAAAGATCTCTGCAGTTTGGTGGACACAGCTGTGAGAATGCCACATATTAGAAAATGCACTGACCAGAGTGAGCAGGACGGTGGGAAAGGGTCTTGGAGGCAAACACTGTCAATACATGGAAAAAATGTCAAAATCTTTGCTTAGTGGCGAAAGGGTTGATTGGTGGAGGCGGGAGGCATAATAAAAGAAACATAAGATTACCTTGGTGGACTGGATGGAGCGCTTACAGCTGCAAAGAAGTCTTGGTTAATCTTGCAGCCACGGATAATCTCTGAAACTGTATTTAGAGTCTGCAGGGGGAAGAACTAAACATCATTAAAAAAAAAAGCAATGGATTTATATTAAAAACAAATGACAAATTTGTATTCAAATTTACATATTAAAACCTGAAAATTACAAAGACTGTAAAATAGTTACTTTTCAAGCAATTCTGATGCAATTTTTTGCACTATTTACATGCTTATAGATTTATATCTCATCAAACAAGCTAATCTTGAATCTAAATGTCCACATATTTTTAGAATAGAGTCCACCAACATGACATCCATACCTCTGTCAAGATGTCTGCAGGAACTCCACTGGCCATCAGAATATTAGAAAGTTGTTCGAGCAGACCACATTGGTTGATAACCTTCTGACACACACTGGTGGCATGCTGCGGGTTGCTAGGGGAAACCAACGTCCTCACCACCTTTGAAAAAATAAAAAATAAAAACAATTTGACATTGACCACAATTTTCATGATCATGACCATGACTATAACATACAAGCCTAATCATCTTCAACATGCAGAAAATATTTGACAGAATGTGGAAAACTAATTTAACATGGGCTGTTTCTTCCCAGGTAGCACACTCAAAATTTACAACGTGCAACAAGATATATTTGGGAATGACAGACATTCATAATTATCCCTAAACTTATTACTGCACAATTCCACCCTGAAGATATTATCTGACCCATCTATTTAGCTACAATAAATCCATCTGAGCCATTAGGCTCATTGAGCCGGTGCTTATTCCCAGTTTCCATGGCGCAAGCGGATGAGAGTACATGACTCCCCCTGGATGGGATGCCAGTCCATCACAGATTAACTTACCAGCAATACTGGTACTCATTTTACAGTTGAGTGGACTGAAGCAAGTAGAGTAAAGTGTCTTGTTAAAGGACACAATGCAGCGCTCACGACGGGAATTGAACTCAGTACCTATTAAATACAAGCATGACTTCTTAACCACTAAGCTACAGCACCATCTATGTACCTGCATTCTAATTTACTTCAATAAGTTTCTCTTAACATTGCTCTTGTTCTACCATCTCATTTTTCATGGCAAATCCCTTTCTAGACCTCAATTAGGTATCTTTTGTTTTTATCCTATTGCCACCATATATTGCTTTCTTGTGTTCCACTCTAACTTTTAATATTTTTAACACACCACTCATACTACAGAGTGTCTTCTATATACAAATCATTATTTCCCAAAGACTGAGGGTAGTGATTCACCTCCAATTCCCTTTTTGCAACTGGTCACCCCACCCCAACTTTGTGGAGGAGAATAATGGTCCTGTGAGGAAGGATGACACCAGAGGGAAAGTTGGAAGACCAAAGAAAAGATGAAAGACTGTGACACAAGAGAGGGATATATATGGGTGGAGCAGTTGGACAGAGGTATGGAAAGCTGCAGAAGATCGTGAGAGTTGGAGAGTGAGCGTCATGGCCTTATGTGCCACAGGGCACAGAGAGATTTAAGGTTTAAGGAGAAAGGATGGCCAAGTTGAACCTTGTCATATTCAACAAAGCTTGTTTTACAATCTATACATAATCTCCATGTAATTTATGGTACGATTACTATACTGTAACCTTAAGCTAAGCATACTTAGCAGTGATGGTGCTAGGATATTAAATTTGAGGAGGAATCTCCCCCTTCCTAAAACTTCAATACTTAGGCACTATACACTTACTTATAATAATAATTATCATTATCATGATAATGATAATGATAATACTAATGATAAGGATAATGATAAACAACAACAACAACAACAACAACAACAACAACAATAATAATAATAATAATAATAATAACTATTATTATTATTCATAATATTTCTTTGTGGGAATTTTAAGGGGGGATTTGATTTTTTTGTAGGAATCCTGCAACTCTGCATACAAATGTGAACACTGGATACTCCTTGATTTACCTGTAGCATGAGGTGGACATTGTTGACCTTCTGAGCTGACCAGCTCCCATTAGGATTCTGTTGCTCTGACTGAATGTTGAAAAATGGAGCTAATCTCTGAATAAAACTAAAATCAAATTGAATGAGAAAGAGAATTTGATTAAGATATCATTTTTCTGAATTTTGACAAATATGAAGACAATTTTATGATAATGATGAAAACATTAATACAAAAATGTTAAGAAGTTGAAAGAGTATGATCAGAAACCATGCAAAATATCCCAGAACACAAGCTATTTTACCCTGCATCTCCAAAAAACTAGACATCAGAAATGATGCACCTTCCACCCTCCCACACACCATCCCACCCTCTGACCCACCTACCATGCCATGTGGATGGATGGACGGACTGACGGACAGTAAAGATGCTACATCCCCTCTTCACCAACTTCATTGGCAAGGGTTTAAAAGGTATAACTGGTTGCTTGGATTTCTTGGCACAGCAACTGCAAGTTTTGTATTGTGCCCAAAGATTGAATTAATTCAAAGGAATGAAAAATGCTTATCAAAGGGTGCACTGGTATGAAAAGAACTTGTAGCGGTCCGTTTTTAAGGGATTAACAACTAATGTTAGACTCCAAAATTTAGGATGGCTGTTTAGTCAAATAACTAATGACAGGTTAATAACAGTTTATCTGTACTTCATGATTTTGTTTTCAACTGTTGTGCTACATTTACCTTCCTTCCTTGAAGAACGTCATATTTGAGCTGTTTTTCTTGAGCAAGTTCAGCAGGAGAAGCAGACAGTCCTCCACGACAATTCCACCGTCGCTCAAACCCTCCTCAGAGATGATCTCAAGAAGGCGATCAAAGGCATTCTCAAAAGCAACAATCTTTTGGATGTTTGCATTGCCTTTTGTCAGCTGAATCATCAGGAGCAGACCCTGGGGGGTAAAAATGTGGAAAGAGAAGAATTGGTCACAATAGCCATTTTGTCTTAAAGGTCTATGGATATGCAGCAATTTCTATTCTCTGCCATATACCTCATCCACCTCCCACAATACTGTTATCAAGTATTTAAACATTAAACAGAAGAGACAAAGCAGTTGCTTAACATAAATGAAAATGGGTCGAATTTCCCACTGTTGCGAGAACAGTGCTTTTTATGCAGAAACAAAGCATTTTTATACATCACTGTTTCAGTGGAAAAATTTTCTCACAAGCATGTGACTTCAATGATCAATAACTTGATTTATGCTCAAAAAAATGCAAGTTATCAAACAATTGATTATCATAAAAATAATTTCTTCCAGTAAGAAAAAGATTTTCCCTCCTTGCCTGCATTTGTCACCACACTTCATGCTAATAACCAACAAACATATTTGCACATGTTAACCAATAAAGTAGTAATAAATTTAGCTTATTTTGAAGAAAAGAATGTATCCTGTTATTTAGCAAAAAAGTTGGAACAGTGAAACATGATCCGGAACAGTATTATTTGAAAAAGTACTGTTCCGTAGAACAGTGGGAAGATAAATGAGGTGGTAAACATAAGATTCAATCCCTACACCCAGCTCAAACATTTACACGTAAGAAATAATCCCCTTACGTCGTTTCTGATGACCTCTCTGGAGTCTGCTAGCAAGTCCATTAGTTTTGAGACCCCCATTGGACTAACTAAGATACACTGCTGGACCTCATTCTGTTGATGGACCAAAAGGGCAGTCAGAAGCTTAATGGCCGGCCACCTGACCTGGAAATCAAATTCCTACAAAACAAGAAAAATAATAAGTTAACTCTTCATAGATTTTCTTCTTGTGATGTCACAAAATTTCAATAAAATTTGCATAATTTATTATAATAAGGCCTAAAAATTTAAAATGATATAAAATGGTCAATTTTTAACAGATTATGATTTTGTGCTTTTTATATGGTTTATAACATATTTTCTTCCAATTAAGCTTAAGTAGTTGTTTACAACATTCATTGCAGTTTAAGTACTTGGGCTACACACTTACGAAGTTAAAAATGCATTGCAATTGCCAAAGACATGTTTAAAAAATGAATCCAATTCTGAAAACAGAAATATTGGAATGGACACGAAAGTCTGTGTCTTGAAGACATATGTATGGTCTACTCTTCTATATGGCTGTAAATGCTGGACAATTACCAGTGACATCAAGAAAAGATTAGAAGCTACGGAAATGTGGTTCATTAGGAGAATGTTGAAAATATCTTGGACAGAAAGGAAAACAAATAAAGATGTCCTAATAGCTGCAGGCATGGACAGGTTCCTGCTCAATGCCATCAGAAAGAGACAGATGAAATTTTTGGGAGGAAGGTAGGAAGGGAGGGTAGAGAGAGTGAGGGGAGGGAGGGGAGAGGGAGGGAGGGAGGAAGGGAGAGAGGGAGGAAGGAAGGAAGGAAGGAAGGGAGAAAGGGAAGGAGGGAGGGAGGGAGGAAGGGAAAGAAGGAGGGGGAGGAAGGGGAGGGGGAGGGAGGGAGGGAGGGAGGGAGGAGGGAGGAAGGGAGGGAGGAAGGGAGGGAAGGAGGGAAGGAGGGGAGGAGGGAGGGAGGGAGGAGGGGGAGGGGAGGAGGGAGGGAGGGAGGGAGGGAGGGAGGGAGGGAGGGAGGAGGGAGGAGGGAGGGAGGGAGGGAGGGGGAGGAGGGAGGAGGGGAGGGAGGGAGAGGGAGGAGGAAGGGAGGAGGAGGGAGGAAAGGGAGGGAGGGAGGGGAGGGGAGGGGAGGGAGGGAGGGAGGAAGGGAGGGAGGGAGGGGAGGGAGGAGGGAGGGAGGAGGGGAGGGAGGGAGGGGAGGGAGGGAGGGAGGGAGGGAGGAGGGAGGGAGGGAGGGAGGGAGGGAGGGAGGGAGGGAGGGAGGAGGGAGGAGGGAGGAGGGAGGAGGGAGGAGGGGAGGGGGAGGAGGAGGAGGAGGAGGGAGGGAGGAGGGAGGGAGGGGAGGGGAGGAGGAGGGAGGGAGGGAGGGAGGGGAGGGAGGGGAGGGGAGGGAGGAGGGAGGGAGGGAGGGGAGGAAAGGGAGGGAGGGAGGGAGGGAGGGAGGAGGGAGTTTTGTTACCTGTTCATAGATCTTCAAAAGCTTTATTTGTACACTTTTTACAACATTCATTGCAGCCAAAATCATATACAAAATTACAACCAAACACATGAGGGACCTGTGCTGGCAGGATGTGATGGGTTGGAAGGGGGAGGGGCTTGGGGATAAGGTTTGTTTGGTTTGTTGATGTTTAACGGCACCGCGACAGTCAGAGTCAAATGTGCCAAGAGGGTCTTAATAAATAATGGTGTAAGAGTAGGGATAGTGAGATGGAAGGTTTGTAAGGGAGATAATGGGAAAAGCTGAATGTGAGAGAAAAATTAGGTGAAAAGAAAGGGGTGTGTAAGGTTAGGTGTAGAAGGGGAGGAGATTATATGTGGTGGAAGAGGTTGTTGTTGCGGAGGAAATTGATGATATTTAAGAAAGAATTGTTTTCAAATAGGTCCGAGATTGAGCAGACTGAGGAGAGAAGAGATTTGGCGCTCTGGTAAAGGAGACAGGTTAAGAAAATATGCTTGATAGAGAGATCGATGTTGCAAGTGGAGCAGAGAGGAGGGCAGAGGAGCCGGATAAGAGATGGAGTGAGTGAGAGAAAGGTGGCTGAGGCGAATGCAAGTAACAACAATGTCTTCCCTTGGGGATGAATTATCCATTCTTTATTGGGGTAAAAGGAAATGAACAATTGGCATATTTCTGAAGATTGGATTTCTTTAATCACACTCCTAAAAATTGAACACTTTTAGACAGCTATATTGTTATGCTTAGATTGTGAGAATATATTTTCATAACCTGATATGAAAAATGTTTTTCGATTTCTTGCAGGTTGTATAACCAAACCGCATGTCACTTACCTCAAGCAATGACAGTAACACGGTGATATTCTCACCCTTTTTCAAGAATATTTCTGCGAACTGTTGAGCAAGCTTGGCATCTTCTAGGTTTTCATTTTTGGGAGGCGCTCCTTCAAAGTCTTCTGTTCACAAGAAATCAATCAATCGATCAATCAATAAATATAGCTGTGATTTGTGGGCATGGATACCTTCTTTTGAAAATGTTACTTTGTAAAACTTATGCAAATCTTGTGAACTATGAAGCAACTGTTCCTTACTGAACTTATCACAATAAATTAAGTAAGTTCAAAAATTAGTTCAGAGGTCATAAAAACAAGTTTATCCTATATAAAAGAGGACTTTGATACAAACAAAATGGTAACAAAAATATATTCCATATCTTATTTTGTTAAGGAGATATTTAAGTTCTGTCTCATTCTGTAGAAATGACTGGTGTAGTTAGTCTACTACTATGGAAGGTTGGCCCCTTCATCCTAACATTCTGAACAATTGTTAATGAGTTCTAAAGAAATTTGATTGAAAACACTTTTTTTTACTATTTGAAATGATTTTTCTTCTAACTTTTTTCAGGCGGTTTACTCTTACTAGATTTTGTGTTACTTCTTTCCTGACCTATCGAACAGCTTTTAAGCCACAAATCATAAGATAGAATACATAAAGACTTTGAGGTACATGTATCTGAGGATGTGACATCACAACTAGTCTGATTTCAGTCGTTTCTAAGCAAATAATACAGAACTTTAAACTTAAATATCTCCTTAACGGAATACAATTTTTGAATGCTTTCCTCACCATTTTTGTTTTGTTTTTAGTCATCTTTCATGTAAAATGAACTAGCTTGATCACTAAACTAATTCTTTAAGTGAGGTAAGTGCACGGCAGAACCAAAAAATAGTCGCAATAATTTGTTAATGGACACTAACCTTCTTCATCCTCTGTGCCTATTGCTATGATGTTGTATAACGTGTCCAATGCATAGCCTGTTATCTCAGCATCAGTGTTGTCTGTTTCAAGAATGCGAATCAAAACGTCCATAGCCTGGGTGCCAAGTTCCAGACGGAAGTTCTGAAGTATAATAGAGAGATAAAATTTGTATTTACAGGCATATATTGCAACGACCATCTTTTTCTTTGTACCTACATTTTGCCCAGAGTTATCCCCCTTGGTTCTTTAGGTCACTTGAAGTTCATCCTTGTATATCACAGAGCAGTGATAGTGTTATGTAATCAAGTATGTTAGTTTCTTGTTAATGGATATGATGATAGAGGAGCTATAGACAATCATTTGCATTTTTTGGGTTATACAAAGAGGGACTTACTGGTCACATTCCCTAATTTGCATTTCTTTTGGATCTTGTTGAAGATCAAGCACATAAATGAGATTAACAGTTAGGCATCTGGTATGTAAATGAGCTTAACAGACACTACTTGTACAAATTCTATTCGTCATAGTTGATCATGTGCTACTGTGGTTCATTAGAAATCAGTCAGTCGTAGTTGAGAAGCAAGTCAGGACTTGGGAGTTCAGAGCTTGAGGAGTTCAGACTGGCAGCTGTATTGACCATAACAGAAGCCTCGCATAGCCAGCCTGTTAGGCTTGGCTTAAAGCAATGGGATCTCAGCTGCCAGTCTGCAGGCCCTGCACAACCTCACAGTAAGAGTATTTCATGTCACTCCAGACGCAGTTTGTTTTCAGTGCTTGGGGAGAGTGGGCTAGCAGCTGCAGTGACCAGTCAGAAGCCTAGCCAGCCTAAATCTATTAAAATAGGCTTGGCTAAAGCAATGGTATCTCAGCTGCCAGCTTGCACAATCCAACACCAAGAAAAATTAGCTAGCTCTCATCAGTTTAGATTTAGTGTAAAAAATTATGGAATTACTCTCCCAAAGTTGTAGAAGAAAGCTTGGGAGAGTAAGATGCACTGTCAGAGTTATTGTTGGGAATTGTTTTTAATAAACGTCAGAGATATGAGACTTACATTTTCCCTCTTGGTGTGCTGTTTTTCTAATTTTTGAAACCTGGGCCGGCTCGCTTCGTTACATGATAGTAGAAGCAATATTTGTTGTTTTGTATTATTTATAGAACCATGTTCAGAAAGCAAAAGTCCAATCAATACTGATACACAATTGGTCAGTTTACAAAATGTTTTGAATCTACTATCTTTCTATCATATCTTACATACTGTATGTATGAGCAGGCCTTTTTTATTTTCTTATGTCTTATTATAAATCTTCTACCAAAGTTCTCTATTTGCAAGTGATTTGGACAAAACTTGTTGGGAACTTTACCATACTAGAAATCATCATTATTGGTATACTACTTTTTAGAATTGTTTCTCATGCTTGACCACTAAACTAATCCTTTAAAGTAAAGGTATCGTCCCATCGATATATTTAGATGTGAATGCCGCCTTGCTGGTACATCACTTTCGCTTTTTAATTTCATTTATTGATCAAAAATTTCAGGAATTTTATCAATCATACATCTGCCAGACTGACCATAGGGGCCTTTATATGTAATCGGTGGCATCACAGATTTCTCACAATCAATAATGAACGGTAAAAACCGTCATGGTTCGCATGCCCATGCAAATTGATACCCATATTATATAAATGAGTTCAGAGGAACTCTGAAGAAACTATAACAATTTTTGAGGAATTCTCAAAAAACTTTAACATTTCTGAGGAAATCTCAGGACAAATCTGTGGACGGCCGGACGACCAGACGGACGTAATCACCATTACATAGGTTCGCATAATGCTACGTATGCGAACCAAAAACCGGAAGTGACGTCATAGCACGGCGGCGTTCACTTCTAAATATATTTATTGGACGATACCTTTCCTTTAAATTTTATATTATGTAATAACTGTACACTTTATAAGTTAAACAAGAGGAATATTTTCTTTGCATTGTAATCTGGCAGATGAGAATATTCTCCATGTTTTGGGATTGTAATAAAGTTATGCGGTTCTGGGATGCCATTTCTTGTCTCTTTCCCCAGGACAATGATTTGATGTTTAAGGGATGTTTTCTTCTCTTTCCGTTCCGTGGGTATGGGGATGGAACCTTATAATTTGGTTATGTTCCATGCAAAATATTTTATATACTCTTGCAAAATGCAAGAAGTTTACCCTATATGTACAGACTTTCATGGTGTAGTGGTTAGTGCTTTGTCCTCTCACCCGCATGCCCCGAGTTCAAATCCAGGTGGGTCTGCAACCAGTGAGTTCACAACTGGTTATCAAAGGCTGTGGCCATCTTGATATAATGTCCAGCACTGGATGCTTTTGGAATGTTAAACCTTACTATGCTATGCTATGTCCTCTAATCTTATATGTAGGCCAAATTTTCTTGTAAGTGTTGAGAAGCACATAGCTTTTAAGAATCAAAGTTTCATTTGTACTCGGACCTAATCAAAAATTTAGCCATCAACAAGCGATTTATATTTATTGCAAAAAACTCCAGTCCAGATGTACTTCTTCTATTATGTACCTTAAAATTGATATGGTTATCTATTCACCTCCTATGGCATGTTTTTGTTCTTATTATCATGATATATCTTGGTTCATTATATATAAAGAATGTTCAATGCTTTGAATATCTTCATTTATGCATCTGCATCATTCATCTTTTATATGTTTTCATTATATGCATCATTGTTAGAATAAACTGTTTATAAAGCTTGCACAAAAAAAGCCATCATCATCTATATAGATATTAAAGATAATGATTCAAAATTGAAGACAAATTTTGAGCTATGCCTTTTAATTAAAATTGACCTAAATCTTAAATAACCTTTGAACTCTAAAATAAAACATTTTCAAATTTTAAAGACAGGTATACTCAGTAATAATTACTCTTTTTACATCAATTTTCATATACCCTTACTATGCCTGGTAAAATGCTAAGGGAATTTCAAAATTTGCATGAGAGCTTTCAACTTGACAATTCCCTCATTCAGCCAATCCCTACATTAAGTAGATTACTGGAAATATCACACAAAACTGTGGCTAACCCAAACAGCATCCTTATGAAATTGTACATACTCTTATAAGGGTGTTTTAGCTGGCGTCATAAGGTCATAGACTTTGTTTACATCACCATTTTGTCGGGCAGGAACAACGTCGTCTGCTGTACACTTCATTAGACCTACATACGTTTGCATGTTGTTATATAAGATTATTTTTGTAAGACAATTATGCCAGAATCTTGCTGTGCCGTTGGTTGCACTAATAGATGTGTGCGGAGGAATAAAAACAAGATTGATTTCCATCTGGTCCTGATCGACGTTCGAAGTGGGTTTCTGCTGTACGACGCAACAGCTTTCAACCTACGGTTCACACTAAGATTTGCAGCAAGCCCTTTATATCAGGTATGTAGGTTTTGTAATGCCTTGTCTGTCACTGAGTATAGCGAACAATCAGCTGACGTTAACATTAAAGTTACTCTTCGTATACAAGGTAAATATATACAATTTAAGGAAAATATGAAGTAAATTTGTAAGTGGACAAAAAACTGCAATTAGTAAAATTCAGTGAACTGGTACTGGTTGGTTAGCATGTAGTATGTTTCTTGTACGTGTGATGTGACTGAGCTGTGTGAAGACAGATGAAATGCAACGACACCGCTGCCCTGCAAAGTGCCAAATGGGGTCCAGTTAAATTAGAGTCATGTGATGAAAACCCTCTATGCAGGTATCGTACTCAATTAGACGTACTTACTGCATAAATAATGCATAGCATTGAACACATTGGATTTTACTGGACTTTGAATTGACATATTCTGGTAAAAGTTTATCCACGATGCTGGAATAATTTGATAAAGTGACGAAAAAAACCGAAAATAAAATCCCCGAGTACTGCCAGCTATAATGCACAAAAAATTAAATGTTGTGACTTTTAGCAAATATGTTCAAACAAGTCTAAAACATTTTTAAAAATCACAAATCTGAGATATAGGTTTAAAAATGATTAAGAAGATTCACAAGTTATAATTCTTGTTTTGCATGTTTGATTTCTCCTTTGATCATTCCAAAGTGCCCAGTCCATTCCTTTCAGTCTTCAGAGCAGACATTACATATTACATTATCACATTTTTCATAGAGAAATGCCTGTACCTTTGACAATGCTTTAAGAGCTCGGACTGCATCTCGTCTGTCATCTAGAAGGGTTGACGATTTCACTCTGTCACACAGTCTCCCGATCTGTCACAAGGAAATAAAGTAGACGTAACAAAATAATAAAAACACTAATGTAGGCAGCAATTGAATCAGAAAATACGTAATCAAATATTTAATAACAGCAAGGAAGTTTAAGTGCAGTGCCGTTTACATGTTTAAACTAAGCTTGCATGGTGTACCAGTTTTGTAACAAAAACTAGTTTCAGGAAACCTCAGTTTCGGTCCGATTCATATTTTATGATAAACCGAAAAAAAAGGAAGTACCAAAAATAACCAAATCACTACAAAAAAATTGCCAAAAGATGGTAAAACTCTTGTTTCATTTAAACTAAAAGAAAGTTTATGCTTTTGTGTCAACATGTTTTTCGTAGTATCTTTTGATATATTTGAGACAATATGTGATATTTTGCAGATTCAATCAATTAAAACAATTGAGAATGTTTGGAAATTAATAATCATAATATACCTGCAGATAACAGGTTCTATGGTGCTATGTATTTACATCTTCTTTCGGGCTAATATTTCCCTGACCACAACAAATTAATTCCTTATAATCCCTTTATTTGAAGTCAATGTCGATTCTCTCCTGAGTCCTATTGTCTTTTAAAATACTTGGGAATCTATTGTAAATCTTAACAAATATCGCAAATCGCAAGCCAAGTATTACGAGACCATTTACAAATTCACACCCAACCGCGCGCTACTGTACTGACTGACCCTATGAATGTACAATACATAGGGCTAGTTCAAGTTATAAGACATCATTATATGGGCCCCTGGATACAAATGAAACTTTGCATGAATGACCATAGATACAGGTGTTGTCATAGTAACATGATTAATGAATGGGTTTTCAAGGGTTGTCTAATCATTTTCGACAGCTTTTTTAGTTTGAATTCAGCAGCTTATGCCGGGAAAAACCGTCGCTATAAATAGCTGTAGCATTGTTTAGAGAAGAGTATATTTATTGCGTGATCGTTAAGGAATAACAATGTACTGCAAAATAAAGACAAATTATCCCCGTGCTATCACCAGCTTGGTTTGTGAATCAAACCAAGCTGGTATGATTCACATTTCATAATGAGGTCGCAAGTGAAAACAAGCATTCATTCCCTCAAAAATGTTTAGCATAGCATAGCAAGGTTTAACAGACATTATATCACGATGGCCATGGCCTTTGATAACCAGTTGTGAACTCACTGGTTGCAGACCCACCATTTCATTCCCTCAAAAAGTTTGTATTCCTTCCCCTCTTCTAATTTATATAAACTGTTTCTGGTTGAAACCGGTTTTGTTTTGGAAACCGACCTGTTTTACATTAGGGCAAAACCTTGCAAGCTTAGTTTAAACCTTGACACAAATAAAAATTTGTTTAAATTTGTACATAAATAACCAACAGCTTAAATGTACCTAGGCCTACGTGTAAAAACCAAAAAAATGAAATCTAACTTTAAACAGAAGAAATCACTTTTCACCCCAAACAATCACTTGAAAGTTGGAGCCCTTAAGTTTAAATTTCACCAGACCAGGACCTAAAAAATAATCAAAAATATTCTGAAAGGAGAGTTCTTGAAGCCATGAACAAATACTTCAGTCCATATAGCTTATCTCCAATTTTTGGCTAATATTAATCTTTTACTCATTAATTTGTAATTGAAACACAAAGCACACATTACTGACAAAAAATAAATTATTTTCCACATGTTTACTTATTACAAATCCCATTTACTTGACTTTTCTTAAACAGTTATTTCAGAAATTTTAAATGCATTTATGATTTAGGCTAGCTATTAGTCATATCCCACAATACACTTTTTGACATACTGGTGGCATGTACAGTGGATTATTACACTTTCCATACATAAAATAGAAGGTGTGTTGAATGTTGGACTACCAAACTTAGGCCATGGTTGATGGGGCGAAATTCGTTCCAAACTTGCTATCTTACTATATTATGTACCTTTCTTGCTTTAATTCTTATACATAGTTCTTTGAAGTTGTTTTAGTGCTCAAAAAGACAAAATTAGAAGACCGTTTATATTTGTTTCGACAAAAAAAAAAATCCCAGTCGGACCTTTAAAGTTTCTGTCACTTGTGTGAGAGAGAGAGAGAGTTAAACACACAATTACAATGATGGGGTCATCGCCTGCGTATTCGCTTATGATAGTACAAATGTATCACAAAACGCTTAATATGACCCAGACGAGAACACAGGTGTGACGTACGGACAGACATAACATCGGCAACCAAGTCAATGTCCACAGCCTTTGATAACCAGTTGTGGTACACTGGCATGTCTACCCAACCCAGGCTTGAACCCAGGGCCTCGTGGTCTGTAGACAGGTATGATAACCGCTACAACACAGTAGGTAGATGGTCACTTGTGTCAGGCTCGTCTTGTTTATGTTGACGTCAGGTTGTTGTACAGCTGATTGGCTAACAACTCATGCACATTTAAATAGATTCAATTAACAAGTATACATTTTAATTAAACTTTGACCTTATGAATAATCAACAAAAATTAATTCTACTCTTTAAAATAATGGCCGAATAGTTGTCCGAATAGTTAACAAAATACTCACAGAAAATAGATTAATTATACCATTTCAAGAAAGTTTCATATGGAATTATTTTGTGGATAAACAGTACAAATTTTGAGAATCTAGTGATAAAAGATTTGTAACATTTTTAGTGAAGAATATTCTCAAGCAAGTTGTGTAAAGTTAAGACAATCTGCCAAAAAATTTGTCTTTTATCTCTAATGGCATTCATAGGAAAAACCGTGACCAGGCAGAAAAGCCGCAGATCAGTAAACAACAGCGATTACACAATATCAGCATACAGAAACTAAGTTAAATTTAGCACAGTTCCTAAACGTGTGCAGTTGCACTGGCAACAGTGATTGTTATTAATGGTTTATGTTCAATTTAAATGTAGGCCTATAGAGAAACTTCAAAATCATGTGCAAAATGGTCCCCTTCACTTTTTAGCCGATGGCTTAAGAAGGCCGACTGGTACAGGTAGTATTTAGGTCGGTACGTTACATCATATTGTAACGTTACGTTGCTACTTAGGCCTAGTTAGGCCTAACAAGATCTGACATTACAGGTAACACTTACAGTGTCCGCCCCTGTAGGCTGCGTTGTGGTATTCCCTCCGAATGCGCGAGTAAGGAAACTCATTTTTACGGAGATTTCATGTGACGGCTCTTAATTCCAAGATCTTTTATGGGTTATTTCGTACACAGGATTGAATGATATTCCTGATACCTGGTAGAATAAATGGCTATGCTGGAATTTAAACCTACGTTAGGTGTAATTCAGAGCTTTCCTCTTATTCACAGCTGTCAGGCTGTAGGCCTATGTTATCGTTACACAGTAACTTGTAAGACGTGGCCATATGTAGGCGACGTAGCAAGGCTTATCCTTTGGCACTAGAGCTTAGGATTTGTGTAAATCCCAAACTATTATTACTAAATATTTTTATGTTACTTTATTTTCAAATAAACACAAATCATTATTTTGTGGATAAATATTCATTGTTTTTTTGGTTTATTGTTTATGGTATTTCAACAACAACAAAATTAACATGGATTATTTGTGTTATATTTTACTTTTTAGTAACAATTTATTTGTGTAAATGAAATCTTAACCTGCTTTTAAAAATCATTTTTCTGATTCTGGGTCGTATTCCACAAATCTGATATAGGCCTATGATGGTTGTCCGCGTCTAGATAAAACAATATATTGAAAAACTATCAAACTACGCGACTTCCTGGATCATCTGATCACACATTCAGGGACAGTGGAACAGGGGTTCCTATTCCACTGCCTCTTATCAGGGGTGCATACCTCTTTCCATGGGTGGCGGAAGATGTTTAAACCTGAGGGATGGGGGAGGGGGAGGCACAGGATTTGAGGGGCACTTTTTCGAAGTAACGTATTTTGAAAACATTATTGATTTATCCCCCGCCCCGACGTATTTTGAAAACATGTAGGACAACAGTATTGATTTAACCCCCAACCCCACCCCCTATTACTTTTTGGGACCGACAATTATTGGCGACCCTTTTTTTTTCTTCCTATTTTCAATAGTGGCCACAAATATTTGGGAAAATAGTAATATCTTATGGTAAGATCTACAAAACTGTTGAAATTTTGAAATTTATAAATCTGTAGTTTCGGAATCGGAAAGATTTCATGACTAGCATACGTGTAGGAACCGAGGGACCTGGAGGAGGGGAACCTCCACCCCACTTTTCTTAAAAAATGACAAAAGTGCCCCTTTTGAAAATAAAAAGTGCCCCTCAATACTGAAAGAAGCAAGAACTGGTAGAGAAAGTCAAAATATTGAGTTAATAGGTCAAAAGATTGAGATAAAATATTCAGTGAGTTAATAAGTCAAATCATTGAGATAATAAGTCAAAATACTAAGATGAATAAGTTAAAATATTCAGATAATAATTCAAAATAGTCAGTGAGTTAATAAATCAAAATATCGAGATAATAAGTCAAAATATTGAGATAGCAATCTTTTTGTTTTTGCATGTCCCTAATAAGTCACCATACAACGCAAATGTGAGTTGACCCCTTTACAAAGATAAACTAGCCCACATAAAATATTGAGTTAATAAGCCAAAATATTGAGATGAATAAGTCAAAACATTGAGGTGATAAGTCAAAATATTGAGTTAATAAGTCAAAATATTCAGTGAGTTAATAAGACAAAATATTGAGATAATAAGTCAAAATATTTTGATAAATAAGTCAAAATATTGAGTTAATAAGTCAAAATATTCAGTGAGTTAATAAGTCAAAATATTGGGATAGTAAGTCAAAATATTCACTGACTTACTAAATCAAAATATTAAGATAAATGTCCCTAATAAGCCACCGTACTAGGCAAACGTGGGTTCACCCCTTTACAAACTTTAAGATAAACTAGCCTACATAAAACAGTAAATTTAGAATTTACAAAGAGTGAAGAAAAATGAAATGAAAATCATAAATTAAAGGTATATCAGCATAGAAATAAATATTTTAAATGTTTTTTTAAGGAATATTTAGACTGATCTTAATACAAGCGGGTAGAATCGTATCATCCTTTTATTTGAATTTGGTTTGTAGTCCCTAGGTCTAAAACGTTAGTAAGTGCAGCAGTTACTAAAATATAAGATACAAACTCACGTGAACTGCAATCTATGATTATTACCTACATTAAATATAAGGATGTCAAAACACCTTTAAATCCCCTCCCCCTGCCCATTTATCACAAGATTTGTGTAGAAGCTTGCGGTTCGTAAGTTGGCAGAGAAAATAGAATATCCGTATCATATTCACTTCACATTAAGCTTCCATTTGCCTTGAATGCTCACATATGATGTAAACCACATTGACAAGTTGCGAGAAAACCCTTGCATATCCCTGGTATCACGCCCAAGAACACAGTGGTTACGATTTTTGTACCCACCTTTTCTAGTTAAGGTAGTAGCTTGCACAAAGCAAATGATGCACTTGTTACTTTCAACAGTCCGGAAGGAACATTTATAACACACGCGAATATTGAAGTCACATAGCCATATTGTTTAGTCCAGAAGCATGCCTTTAAATAGGAACATTTATAACACATGAGAATATTAAAGTCATGCAGCCATATTGTTCCCCTTATTTATAGATGGGGGAAACATCCCCCCCTCAGTGAAGCTTTCTGATGGGCGCAAAAATGGTCAATTCCCCCCTCCCCCTCCCTTTCGTGAAGCTTTCTTAGGAACGCAAAAATGGTCAATTTCTGCAATTTGTATCATTTCAGAACAAACGTAATAAATGTTTTCTCTCAAAGCTTTATTTTTACATTAAAATCATGAAAATCATCCCTGGACCACGAGTAAAGACACATATTGTAGTTTATGGGATCCTACATATGAACATTCGTTCCAAAATGTATGTTCTTATATGGGTAACTTCAGGGGCGGCACCATGTTAAAATATATAGGTAGATTTGTCATCATCAATGGAACATAAGCGAGATAACTGGTGGAGTAAGGAAGTGACAGGGACAAAGGCATAGGAAATGGGGGTGGGGATGGGGGAGGAGGAAGTACCCCTCAGCAGATGAATTCATCTTCCCGAATGTGAAGTAAAATTATTAACATGATATTGAAAATATTGAAAGAAATTTTGGTACAATTGAAGGAACACTTGGCAGAATTCATTGGAAATTTTGGTAAAAGTGTAAGTAAAACTTCCTGAAAATTTAAAAAGCTGAAAATTGAGGAAAATGTCCCGAAAAAAGGAACGAAATTTTCCCAAATTAACAAATTTTCCCGAAAACTTGGCAAAGAAAATTTTTTCATTAATGTAGGCAAATTTTTGAAAATTAGAAGGAAAAAAATCCCAGCAGAAAAGAAAATTTCCCAAAAGTTTAAAGAATTTCCTGAAAATCGAAGAAAATTGGCCCAAAATGGAGACATTCTCCAGAAAATGAAAGAAATTTCCTGAAAAGTGAAGAATTCTTAATTAGGTAAACTCATTGGAAAAATTTGGGTAAAATTAAAGAAATGAACTTTCCGAAAATAAAAAGAAATTTGAGAAAATTTTTCTCCAAAATTAAAGGAATTTCCCGAAAATCGAGAAAATTGCCCCAAAATGAAGACAATTTTTCAAAAGTGAGGGAAATTTCCCCCAAAATTGAAGGAAATTTCCCCTTAAATAATATCATTGGATATATTTTGGTGAAATTGAAGGAGAAACTTTTCGATTTCAGACAGATATCTTCAAGACAATTTCCCGAAAATGAAGGAATTTTCCCGAAAATGAAGGAATTTTCCCGAAAATTATCTAATTAGGCAATTTCTTGTCATTATATGAAGAAAGTTGAATACTTAACTAACTTATCCCATTTTCATATTTCATAAACCGTGACTTAAAAATCATCTCATGGTAAAAAAGTATCATCGCAAAAATCTTAGAGGGCCATGACCCCCTCTGAATAACTTAACCTGTATAACTTAAGCGTGGAATTGATAGGTTCTAACCAATTTTCTGCACTAAAACACAAAAGGAAAAGAAGCTAAGCTTTCTAGGGATTCGCCACTCGGCCATAAGTGCCTACCAGAATTTTGACACTGGATTTGACGCAAATTTTTGCTATCACAATCGTGAAAAATGTAGGACTCCCGGGGGCTCGCCCCTAGTTTTATACAATGTTAAACAAATTTTCTGCTATCAAAACAACGAGAAACATATAGGACTTCGTAGGATTCGCTCCCTGGGCTTCTACCAGCTAGGGCTTCGTCCCATAGATTTGACACGCTTTAAAACAATTCATTGTTATCACAATCACGAGAGACGTGGGACGTCGCCCCCTGCGTCCCTCTCTACCAGAGCTTTGCCCCTAGATTTGACACAATTTTAAGCAATTTTTTGCTACCAAAATCACGAGAAGCGCAGGGCTTCCGGGGACTTCGCCCCTAGGTTTAACACAATTTTAAGCATTTTTCTGCTATCAACTGCACGTGAAATATGGGCATCCGTGGGCTTTGCCCACTGGACCCATACCAGGGCTTTGCCCTAATTCTGACACAATTTTAAGCAATTTTTGCTACCAAAAGTACGGGGCTTTCGACGCCCTGGATTTGACAGCAATTTTCTGTTATCATAATCACGACAAACTCAGGACTACAAGGGTCTAGGCCCCTTGAGCCCCTCTAACGTATAACATGACTTCGTCTATGGAGTTGACATAATATTAAGCAGTTTTCTACTCTCAAATTTGCGAGAAATAGAGAGCATCCAGGGCTTCGTCTCTAGATTCCCAGGCGTACAAGGAAGTGGGGAGAGGGGAAGGGGCGCCAATCCCAACCCCCCATTCAGTTGCAAAGCATACCTCGGACAATACATTTGGGCAAAAAGGAAAAAAGACATGATAAAGGATTAATGAGGGTTTGACGAAGTATTTTTGATTTGGGTCAGAATTAATGGCATCTTTTTTATCGAAAATCTTCATTTTCCAGACATTTTTAATTTTTGTTAAATTTTCTTCATTTTCGTAAAATACGCGCATTTTTCTTAATTTTAAGGAAATTCAATTTTCGAGAAGTTTCTATCAATTTTCTGGAAATTTCTTTCATTTTTCGTAAAATATCCTTATGTTTGTGAAATTTGCTTCATTTTTGTGAAATCTACTTAAATTTGTGTGTATCTTCCCCTCATTTTCGGGAAGTTTTGATGAACATTGAGAGAAAATATTGCCTAGTTATCCAAAAGAAAATGATATGGAGAAAATAATTGATATCTTTGGTCAGTTGGTAGCCAGAACAATCATAAACACAACTCATTTTAGGTTTGCAGACTTTTTGTGTGAATGGGGGAGAGGGGTCGATCCTATACGCCTATGCCTAGATTTGACACACTTTTAATCAATTTTCTGCTTCCAAAATTGCGAGAAGTGCAAGGCTTACACCAACGTTGCGGAACCACGGGGGCAACGGGGGAGACTACCCCCTTTCCCTAGAGTAAGGGGACGAAGTTGGGCAAAAGGTGCCCTTTCAAAAGTTGGGTAGGACGGGGGCTGGAGGTTTCATTTCTAGAATTAAGGGCGGACCGGGAGGTGCTTTTTTTTAAATTATATGAAATTATAGGACAATCTTGACCCGGAGGAAGGGGTTTGGGGGCACCTTATACTAAAAGTGGTATGGTGTGCAGCCCACCAATTGAAAAACATTCCCAAAGTATGATAGATTTTTTGGTAACTGCAGTATGAAATTATACAATTTTGATATCCGCAGTATGAAAGAAGTCAATTTTGATATTTGCAGTTACTATGAGTATACAACGAAAATACATATTGTAAAAATGGAGTAGCAATACAATATTAACACAATAAAACCTCATTTTTTGGGACCTGCACTACAAAAATGGTGAAAAAAGACAATTTTTGTTACTAAAAATAAAAATAAAATAAAAATCTTTTAGTAAATTATTATCATTATTATCATTATTTTATTACGAGTTGAGATAATCCTAAGGTTTTTATAAAAGTGATCTTGCCAATTGGTGTCAAATCTCTTGTAGACCATAAATGCAGAAGCTGTGTCAGACGGGACAATTTGGGGGATGGGGGATTTAAGCGAAAAAGGTTATCCACACAATGATCAAAAGTGATTCCTAAAACCGTAACAGGTCCTAATGTCCAAACAAAATTTAAAATATCAAGAAAATGTGGCTTGTTGGATACCAAAGGTCCTAATGGGACAATGTTAGATTTGTCAAAAATAACCTTTAAGCCCGAGGACCACTCCAGTAGATTGAGAATATTTATAGTTGCATTTAGATTATTGTACGTACCATCCAGAACAATACACGTATCATCAGCATTTTGAATAAGCTTGATGTCATCATGTAAAATAGTAATACCTCGAATATAGACAGAATGATTAATACATTGAGCTAGAACATCGACACAAATAGTAAAAATATAAGAACTTAGAGGACATCCCTGTCTTACTCCTCTGGAGATTGTGGAAAAAAGGATGAGAAACCATTGTTACAGACACATGCAATTGCATTTGAGTATAAAGTTCGAATCCATCTGATGAAAGTATTGTTAAGCCTAAAAAAATTAAACCCTCACTCTAGTCGGTCGAAAGCTTTTTAAAAATCTAGCAGCAGCAGAAACCCCGGGATATGATTAACTTTGCAATAATCTATCAAGTCTAAGATAAGGCGAACATTTTCCCCGATAAATCTATTTTGGATAAACCCCGTTTGATTTGGATTAATTAGAGTAGGCAGGACTTATTTCAACCTTAAGGCTAGCACTTTGGCTGCAATTTTATAATCAATATTAAGTAAGGAAATAGGGCGGTAGCTTTTAATCAGAGTATGGCCTTTTGTGGCTTCGGTATAAAAGTTATAATGCTGCGACACTCTCATTGGAAAGTTTTAAATTGTGACAAGCATGATTTAAGGAGTTTGTAACAAGTTGACCTATAAGGGGTCACAAAAATTGATAGAAATTGGCCGACAAGCCATCACTACCTGGACATTCGTTAGTTTGAAAAGTAAAGAGGGCAGTTTCACACTCTGCTGACTCTAATTCCATATCACATAAAGCAGCGTCATTTGAAGACAAGTAATTGGTACACGGTAAATCATTAAATATCAACGACGGGTCGCAGCTATCACTGGAATACAAAGAATGATAAAAAATCCCGTAAGTGTGAAAGAATATCTACGTTGTTACAAGTATATAAAGCATCGTTTGTCATAATCTTACGAATAACATTTTTACTGTTATTTCTCCTTTCTAAATCAAAAAAATTTATTTGGTGTTCTTTCTTCCCCCTCAACCCATCTTGCCCTAAAACGAATAATAATACCTGGAGCTTATAGTCATAAAGAAGACACAGATTATTCCTTGCTAAACTTAGTCTATCAAAAACCTCTATAGAATTTGTGTGATAATGAGATTGTTCTAAAAAAGATATTTCATTGATAAGTTCTTTCTCTTTGTATCTACGATCCCTTGCCTTCTTTTTACTGCAGGTGATGAAACGCTTACAAATGAAGTATTTAATAAACTCCCATGGAAAGAGGGGGTCTCTATCGCTATAACTAACAAGTAGCTCAGAAATAAGATTTGACATTAAAGTTGTATAAATAGGGTCAGATAGCCAGATTATTATTATCATTATTATCATTATCATTATTATTATTATTATTATTACTAATATTATTATTATTATTATTATTATTATTATTATTATTATTATTATTATTATTATTATTATTATTATTATTATTATTATTATTATTATTATTATTATTATTATTATTATTATTATTATTATTATTATTATTATTATTATTATTATTATTATTATTATTATTATTATTATTATTATTATTATTATTATTATTATTATTATTATTATTATTATTATTATTATTATTATTATTATTATTATTATTATTATTATTATTATTATTATTATTATTATTATTATTATTATTATTATTATTATTATTATTATTATTATTATTATTATTATTATTATTATTATTATTATTATTATTATTATTATTGTTATTATTATTAATATTATTATTATTATTATTATTATCATTATTATTATCATTATCATTATTATTATTATTATTATTATTATTATTATTATTATTATTATTATTATTATTATTATTATTATTATTATTATTATTATTATTATTATTATTATTATTATTATTATTATTATTATTATTATTATTATTATTATTATTATTATTATTATTATTATTATTATTATTATTATTATTATTATTATTATTATTATTATTATTATTATTATTATTATTATTATTATTATTATTATTATTATTATTATTATTATTATTATTATTATTATTATTATTATTATTATTATTATTATTATTATTATTATTATTATCATTATTATCATTATTATTATTATTATTATTATTATTATTATTATTATTATTATTATTATTATTATTATTATTATTATTATTATTATTATTATTATTATTATTATTATTATTATTATTATTATTATTATTATTATTATTATTATTATCATTATTATCATCATCATTATCATCATCATTATCATCATTATTATCATTATTGTTTTTATTATTATTATTATAATAATAATAATATTATTATTATTATTATTATTATTATTATTATTATTATTATTATTATTATTATTATTATTATTATTATTATTATTATTATTATTATTATTATTATTATTATTATTATTATTATTATTATTATTATTATTATTATTATTATTATTATTATTATTATTATCATGTATAACATCTCCCACTGATTTAAACTTATCTGCTTTAAAAGGTTTCAAGAATGAGCTCGATTTGATATACGACTATAAACTTAAAGGTATTTTTATTCGTTCCAGGGCAAGGTGGGTTGAGGGTGGGGAGAAAAACACCAGGTATTTCCTTAATTTAGAACGTAGAAATAAGGCCTCCAACTGTATTACTAAATTAATAAATGGTACTGGTTCGCATGTTACTGATAAGCATGTACTTCTTGATGAAATTGAATTTTTTTACCGTTCTCTTTATTCCAAACGTCCTGTTAGTGACCCCTCTACGCTTTTCAATTCCATTAACAGTAACAAACGTATTTCGAATGAGGGGCCCATTAACTTTTAGCGAATGCAAAGATTCCCTATTTTCTATGCCGTCTAATAAATCCCCAGGTACCGATGGCTTAACTTCTGACTTTTATAAACATTTTTGGGATAAAATTGGGAAATTCGTTGTTAACGCTCTAAATTGTTCTTATATTAATATGTGTTTATCAAACAACAATCACAGGCAGTGATTTCTTTAATTCTTAAGCCTGGCAAAAACCCATCATTCTTAAAAAACTGGAGACCTATCGCTCTACTTAATACCGATTACAAAATAGCAGCTAAATCCCTGGCCAACCGTTTAAAATGTATTTTAGTTGATCTTATCAGTCCAGAGCAGACTGGTTTCCTTAAGGGTAGGTATATCGGGAAAATATTCGTTTAGTGTTAGATACTATTAGCTATTGTAAACATAATAATTTACCAGCTTCATTAATCTTTCTCGATTTTGAAAGCGTTCGACTCCTTGGACCACTCATTTATTAACAAGGTACTTTCTTATTTTAATTTTGGACGGGGTTTCATACAATGGGTTTCTACCCTTTATGCAAAGGCTACTTCATGTGTAATCAACAATGGTCATTGTACTAATTATTTTCAGGTATCACGTGGCGTACGACAAGGCTGTCCTCTTAGTCCTTATTTATTTATAATTTGTTCTGAAATTCTTTGTATCTATATCAAGCATAACCATTCTATTAGAGGTATACATGTAAGTGATATCAACTTAAAAATTTGTCAATATGCTGATGACACTGTGCTATTTACGGACGGTTCTAAGTCGTCCACTGATGCCGCCATTTTAAGTCTAAATAACTTTGGCAAAGTTTCCGGTCTCGTAATTAATTTTGATAAATCATACATTTTCCCCCTTGGTTATTACACCGAAATACCCCCAAATCATCTCAAAAATTATATTCTTAAGTTTTCAAATGGCCCTATCTATTATTTAGGTATTTCGTTTACAACTCACCATGACGATTTTTTCCATCTGAATTATCAGCCCAAATTATCTCGCCTTAAGAACATTCTTAATCTATGGTCAACTCGTGACCTCACACCCATAGGCAAAATTACTATCATTAAATCTTTTGCTCTTTCCCAACTAGTCTACTTATTTACTGTGCTTCCAAACCCCCCTCATTCCTATATCAAAAGAACTTAACAAAATTTTGTATAAGTTTATTTGGAATGGTAAACCACATAAAGTTAAAGCTCTTCACTTATTAATGATTATGATGAGGGTGGGCTTCGTATGTTGCATGTTGAATCTTTTATTTCTACTCTAAAGTGTTCTTGGATTCGTCGTTATTGTTCACCTATTTCAAATAACTGGAAGATCTTTTTTGATTTAGCTTTACGTAATTTTGGAAATATGTTTCTATTTAAATGTAATATGAGTCCACATGATTTTTGAAAATTAAGAACTGTTTTGTAAAACAGGTATGTGAAGCTTGGTTCTCTTTTAACTTTAATATGTCGCTTGATCACTTTGATAATCAAATTATTTTAAACAACTCACTTCTAAAATTGGGAACAAGACATTTTTGATAAGAATCTTTTAAACGCCGGGGCATTTCGGGTCCGTGACTTTTTCTGCATGGATGGTTCCCCGAAAAGTTATATTGACTTTATAAAAGAGTTCAAGGTTAAATCCTTACCTTTCACCCGTTATTTTGGTATTATCTCTTGCATACCGGCCTCTTGGAAAGATAATTTACCTCCCCATGTTGCCAACTCTGTTAATGTTACCCGTAATGAATCAAATTTATCACTTTATTGTTCCAATTGTATTTCCAACAGATCAATCTATTATTCTATCGTAAAACAGTACAAGAAGTTACCATCCTGTTTAGATAAGTGGAACGACGATTTTCCTTATGTTACCGATTGGAACAAAATCTTTCTGTTATCCTTTAAAGCTGTTAAGAATTCTAAACTTCATTATTTCCAATTCCGTTTCATTCACAGGATACTAGGTACCAATTATTTTTTGAATAAGATAGGTTTATTAGATTCACACTTGTGTACATTTTGTAATGCCTCAGATGAGACTTTATCTCATCTCTTTTGGGATTGCTCGTTTGTTACTTGTTTCTGGAGTGATGCTGTGAAGCTTATTATTTCAAACCCGTTGTTCTTAATAAAGTCATTGTATTCTTTGGACAACTAGATAATCTGAAAGCCCCTTTAAATTATTTCCTAATTCATGCTAAAAATTATATTTATAATTGCAGGTGTAAGTCTGTTTTACCCCAAGTTAATCATTTTCATCACATTTTGTTATTTAATCTTCAAGTTGATGGGTATATCAATCGTCATGGCAACCCAAATAGTACCCTTTATAATTTCTTTAATGACACTAGTATGTATACTACACTACTGCATTCTTTGCACTTATACTCGCATGTATTCTATATTCAATTTACTCCTTTAGTATGTGGTTGAGGCTGTTATGTATCTCAACCCAAAATTCTCTATTTTGACACTGTGAAATTGTTTGCTTTGTTTAACTTTATATATTGTACTGTTCACATTTTCTGACGGTTGATGTTCATTGCGTCTCATTGCGTCATATTGTGTTACTTATTCCTTTACCCCGTTAATGTTTTTTTTTTTGTGTGAATGGAAGAAGGCAAGGTACGTCTGTGTATTTTGCGCATTCCTTTCATTGGTAATCTTCTTAATTTATTGTTTTT
>JAIGNY010003324.1:170000-245000 GCA_020152595.1 Chiridota heheva
ATCGGAGTATACTTTTCTAGCCCAAACGAAATACTATAGTCCGCTTGGGATACGCGTCTCCAACATGCAATAATTACTGGTATCCCGATCGGGATATAAAAAGGAAAAGCAGGTCCCTGATATAATATCCCAATTGGCAGATGTCCCTCACTGGATTGTCTCAGTGATTGTAAACAGTTTGTGTTGTTTCGTCCAGGCCTACAATTATTTCATTTGGGTGAGCCAATCTTGACGATCCAGAGGGTCAAGCTGAATGCCATTTTCTCATCTGTTAGTTTTGATGTGTGATCTAGTACACCAGACTGACGCCCTGACGGTAACAACGTCGATTGTGTAACTTGTAAGTTGACAAAAATATGTAGGCCTACTTTAAGTTAGTGTAGTCAGTCTCAGTAAACAAACTTGTTAAAGTACAATGACCTAATCTTGGACAAAACTGGTCGTAGGCCTAGTGAAGTTATGTGATGCAATTTCCTGAACCTATTTTTCGATTGTAAATCAACGTTAGGCCTATTTCACATTTAGACATAAATGCTGGAATTTTTTTCTGTTGCTTCTTTAATCCCTATTCTTTCATTTGTAATTGTAAGAGTTAGGTTAGTACTACAGGTGTAATGTGGCCCTCAGATTAGCACGTTACTACTAGTTGGTGAGATAAACATCTCACTCAGTATGCCCCACATTGCTACACACTTTTGCAATACTGTGTACAGCCGATGCATATGGCTACAGTACATGCAGTCATATGTTTATTAGGCTACCGTCGGACCGATGCCAGCCGTAGTATGGCTACCGTTGGTGATGGCTGGCCGTCCTCGTACAGCAATCCCATCGTCAATCCGTACTGAGGGAGAGGGATGTGTATAATAATTATTGTAGGCTTAGGCCCCTGATTAATATTTTGAAATTTTAACTTATAAGGACATTTTCATAATTTCATTGATGCTGCCCATGTCCCCTTTCCCTACCTATCTTAAATGTCCTTCCTCCCTTTTCCCCTCCCCATTCAATGCTGGCTGCTGTTACTATTTTTTTCTTTTTCTTTTTTCCGAAAATAACATTAAGAAAGAAGTAAATTCAACATTGGAAAGAGGGGAAGGGGGTAGAGAATTACAATTTTCAGAAAAAATATTAAAGAAGCATAACACTAAAACAATGTATTTAGTTCTCAAAACACTGAATTGTACCAACAGTTTTGTCCAAGATTGTCAAAGGAAAGAATGCCATTTTTTCACTCAAATAGCTTGCATTATTTCTCAAAAAAGATGTGTTTTGAGTGTCTAGAGAACAAATAGCTATATAAATTTCAAGTGCAATAAGTTATATGATGAATAAGAATAGACTTGGGGTTTGGGATAAATAGATAGGTTCAAATGAAAACTATTTAAGGTGTATTTTAAATGTTGTAAATATCTGAGAATTCATGCACTTTTCAGTGATCGCATAAAATAAATGAAGAAAAATTAATGACTATAGGCCACACTTGAAACACCAATCATAGTTGTCATTAACGTTAGGCTCCCTATGCAGTACCCGCCATTTCCTCGAGAAATTAATTCCTACAAAATTCCCTAGTCTACCTAAACTTTTGACTCCCGACAGTCACAAGATAAATTAACGCCCTTTGACGCCCGATTTTTGATAATAAAATAAAAATTCATTACCCACCTCCTGTATGCTGAAATTCTTAGCTCTTTTTTGAAGCAAGTTTTGTACGTCTGTAGTTGTAATGTTCCCCCGCAAATGGTTTGGGCTTGAAAAAACCTGGCGTTAGAGTGTTACCTGAAATTTGCTGAACAGTTGTTTTAACTCTTGATTGACCTGAAAATGGTTTAGAATTGACAATCAGTCCTTTATTAATACTGATTTGTCATTTCTAAACAGTTTTCATAGCAATCAACAGTTAAAAAATGTACAAGATATTTCAGGGCAAGATTTATCAACACTTAGTTAAAACTTTTCAATGGAATGTGCTGAACTCATAAAATTAACAGCCATACAATGAATTTTCTGGACTCAAACAATATCAAGTAATGTGGTCTCTGGTATCAGCAAAATCAAATCAATTGGTTTCTGCCATGAATGAAAATGATTGAATATGAATCTACCCTGCATAGAGCTCAAACAATGAATGCTTAGTCTAAATTGTACTGAAAATTATGATGACAAGTGATGATCCTCAAATGTTTAGAATGTAAATGGCAATACAGATCAACAGTGAGAAAAATTGTTTGGGGTTATAATTTGGATCAAGGTTTTTTGAGGTAGATTGTATTCCTGTGGGGAATGAACAGGTGGAGGAGGTATGTGCTCTGCAGAGTGCTATAATTCTAGTTAAGCTTGTTTTCGCCATTCACCATCCTTACTGTAATTGGTTTTAAGTGTAGAACCAAATGGCTGACTGACTGCTGTTAAATGATAAGGGCAGTAATCTTATTTTAAAGTGCTTTTTGGAAAGAAACAATGTTATTGAACAATGTTATTGTGCTGAGCTTCTTGCTGGAATTTTTAACAAATACGTGTTAACACGTGCAAGGCCGCTTTTGTCTAAATTGCACTATTTTATGAAGGGTCGCCATCTTGAAGAAAATACCTTGTATTTCGCTTATTTGCAATCTTAAACATGTCCTTGAATTTTGTATCTATGAAAGACACAAAATGCTCTCCATTCACTTCCTCGTACTGTTACATGATATTGATATGACTCTCTTGCCATTAGTAGGCACAATTACGGCAAAGCGCGTAAAAGATTTCTCTTCAATGCGCTCATCCAGTTTCTGAGGGCTGCCCATTTTCCCATGAGATATGTGCTTTATATCTTGCATGATCAGGCTCATTGCTCGCTTTGCTTGCAAGGGGCCTCCCAACCTACCACAGCGCTGGGCCCCTACCACCCAAATTACGTCAGTGATTGAACATTTATAAATCATCAATGCTGTATTTTTTCTTATAGGTCGTTTCAACCCTCCTTTTACAACTTTAGTAACTTGTAATTTTTCAGACATTGTCATATTTTTCAAGACGCTATTCCTGTTACCCTATCCTACTTCAATGTATTTACCAACCATGCTCCCTCCCCCTTCCTTTCTTAATTAGCACTACCTGACCAATCTGAAAAAAATTTGAAGAACTTGAAGCAAAATTGACAGATTTTTGGCATAACTTTCTGATATTGCCATTTTTTAGATTTTCCTTTTTACAAAATAAGCGCAAATTCTATTCAATAATATTCTGTGATTTTCTTAGACAATCTTGGACAAAACTCGTTGAGACACTTTAAGTGTGAAGTGAAGTTATGTAATGCTTTTCATGAACCTATTTTTCTATTGTAAATTATACATTTAAAAATCATAAATGCTGGAATTTTTTTCTATTGCTTCTTCAATCCCTAATCTTTCATTTGTAATAATATTTTATAATTTTAGGGACATGTTTATAATTTTAAGGACATTTTCATAATTTAATTGATACTGCCTGTGTCCCCCTCCCCTACCTAACTATATTAAATGTCCTTTTTTCCTCCTCCCTCTCCCTATTCAATGTTGGCTGTTGTTACTGTTTTTTTCAGGAAATGATGTAAGAAAGAAGTAAATTCAACATTGAAAAGGGAGTTGTAATTTTATGAAAAAAAATAAACAAAGAAAACACTAACATATTTAGTTCTCAAAATGCTGAATTGTACCAACAGTTTTGTCCAAGATTGTAGGCTAATTACACTAAGTACAGTGTCTGTGTTGTATTTGCCCTCAAAGTCTGAAGATGTGTAACTAAGTTATGGGACAAAAATGCAATAACTTATTACATGATCATATTTCCATAGTCCCCCTTTGCTCTCCTGCTTCCAGTGTCACTGTTTAAAATCTATTAATATAACATGAAATGTCATCAAAACTAACTTGCATCAGGTTTGTATTTTACAAATAATTTGGGCCCTACTTGAAATTGTAACCATGGGGTAATTAGTTAGTGTTAATAATGGGCTGTGGAGGAAAAACTTAAAATTTTCATGTAAGATGAAACTCCCAAAATTATAAGATAAATTCCTTTCAAATGTAGGCCTTTTCCCAACAAAAAAAGTTCCGAAACATTTCCTCTGTAGGTCTATGAGCGAAAAAAAAGGCAAAATATGAAGCTACTGTGAATACACTAGAAACAGTGTTCAGATTTTCAGTTGGAACTGGGAGTTCAGGAATCATCAAAGTAAAGAACAAAAAAAAGAGGGGGGGGGGGGGGTGTATTTAGCACCACTTTATTCTATTGTTACAATTCCTCTTCAATCATGTTAAAAGTTTATGAACATGCTGTCAGGAAAGTAGGTAAAAAGATAATCTGTGTTTGTTTGTTTTTTTCATTACAAATGTAGGTACAATGGCAGATTCCACCCCCATGGCGATTTTACGTTTCGTGAGGACATTAACAGAATTACATTCCTTTCCTATCTTTGTTGGCTACCTCCTCATGATATTCCTGTCTTCAGCTTACCAGAGATACACAAAACCACTTGGTTTACACAAGGTTTGTTTTACCATTTAAATACCCATAGACATCTTACAGAAGGTTACTAGTTAAAAGCGTTATAAAAGTTACAGAAGTTGAGGGATTCTCAGACCTGTATGCTATGTACTATATTTTGCCAGTCTGATTGACAGATGAATGTAAATGCTCCGCCTGCTTTCAATTTTTTGTCCAAAATTTTGCAAATTAAAAAATTGTGGACCTTTGGACAAGTCAAAACCCAGAAAGTAAATAAGCATGTTTTGTAAAGTGTAAAGATTGTTACATTACATACCCAGAAAAAGTGCTCTTTCTAACAATATTTAAATGAATCATCAAAAATTTTCCCTGACACATTTGACTGATTGTCCAAGTGCAGTTAAACATCAACAAACCAAACCAAAATTTTCCTTCTTCCTTTCAAAGCAGTGGAAGTGCTAAGAGAACTGTACAATTTTTACTTTGACAGATCCTAAATTATTACACTAGTATTCTTGATAAAGCATTGCTAAGAATATTTACATGTGATTCCATACATGCTTGAATATTTCAGTTTTTGTATGAGGGGGATTCCCCTATCTTTGATAGAATTCCCCCTTAAATAAATTAAAGGGGAAAATTTGCTTTGCTTTAGAACGTTAAATGTTTACTTAGCATAGATTAGTACTGGTCAAACCAATTAAGTCCCCCTCAAATTTCAATTCCTAGTTTGAACAGTGCATGTGTGTCTTGGAAACTTAAGTCTTTGTTTTTGCCCATTCTTGCATTGATGAGTATCAAATGGAATTCACCCGCTTGTGTTTTCTTTAAAGAAATTATGTTTCTGATAAACTAGTTTTTGTTGCACTTTTGTGCGCACTATTTTTTCCTTTGATATATTCTTGAAATATTGAAATATTGTTCGTGACCACTGGCAAACCTCATGGGACTCCCAAATTGATTACAAACTCCATGTCATCCAGCCCACCATTCGATCAAACCCACCATCCACAACTCTCCCATGTCGACAACATTCACCTTACCTGCCTGAGAATAGGTCACACCCACCTCACTCACTCCCACCTCATTATTGGCTCCCCACCACCCCACTGCAACAATTGCCATTGCACCCTCACAGACCACCACGTCCTCCTTGCTTGCTCCCTGTACAACCTTCCCAGAGCTTCCCTCGCTCCCCACAACTCAATAGCCGAGCTCTTCCAGTAAAAACCCTCCAGATAAAATTATCTCCTTCCTTCATCATGCTTCCCTCTACAACCATATTTAGTCCTCCTCTGCCACCCCTCTCTCTACTTTATCTTTCACACATGCACTTCCTCTCTCGATTCCAGCTTTCTGGCTTTTAGTTCCCGTGTTTTTCTCAATTTCCCCCGTTTTTCTCAATTTCCCCCTGTTTTCTTTTCTTTTCTTCCTACCTCTGGAATGATCTAAACTCTCAGGCACAATTTAACCCTTGCTGTCATGGTGCCATTAAGCCCTCATCAAACAAACAAACTTGAAATATCTCAAAATAATTTGATATCAAAATAATTTGATACTTGTTAATGAATACAGTTTGCAGAAAATGTAAGACACTGAGCAGGTACTGGATTAGCTAAAATTACTCATGTTTCATATATATGATAGAAGACTATGAAAGAAACAAATTGGTTAAAAACCATGCTGATATTGTATTCCATTCAGCAGTTATTGCATTTCAAATATTTCACTGTCAGTGTATTGAAAATTGATTGGTGCAGTGTAGAGTTTCATGTCATACTTGCAAGTCCCAGACAATTTTTTTTAGTGCTGTCATGACATATCGATTATCACAATATGGCGATATCTCTTTTTCCACGACATAGAATATGCCTCTTGCGACATATCGCGATACCAAAAACTAATACTCAACTAAGAAATTTTTGCGCAAGTAGGCTAGGCTACTTTGTGCATTACAATTCTAACGTAAGCGGTACTAAATCTGAAAGTCAAGTTTAGGCCATTAAAAACCTACAAAATAATCGTGAAACATAAAAACAACTAATAAATAATTGTGCTCTGTCACCACACACTGGCATGCGCCGATGTAAGTTGGCAAAAAAAAAAAAAAAAATGGTCCAGAATGTGCCACTCAGGCTCTCACTTCGATGATTCATAAATTACCAAACACATGCGTGATGAACATAATAGTCACGCGATCATGTTGTCTGCTACATGTAGATCTGCAAATCAGTTTTTCTTGCATTCATCATATCATGGAGTAAATTGTAACTCCATGATCATATGACGTTAGTGATATTAACAATTTGTGTCGTGAGTCGGTATGAAAAGTATCGCGATATACGATATATCGCGATATTTTTTCCACAATAATCGACACGTAATCTTTAGAGCCATGTCGTGACAGCACTAATTGTTATGTAATTTTTTTAATTTCTTTGAAAGAAGACTATATGGATTCAAGAACTTGATACCCTATCTGTTTGCCAGTTCAACTTTTCAATGTGGAAATTATACAAACCCCTTTATCTCCCATACAAACCTTCCATCTCCTCACTATCCTAAGTCTTACACCATAATTTATTAACACCCTCTTGGCACATTTGACTCTGACTGTCACGGTGCAGTTTAATAAACATCAACAAACCAAATCAAGCCAACCATGCAACCCATTAATACATCCGAGTTTAAAACATGGAGGTAGAAAGAGTTGTATAGAGGAATTTCATCACGTGACTGTAACTCATCTGGAAGCCATTTTGCTGGGAAAGCGTCATTGTGTTCTACGCTTCTTCGCATCAGTCACATCACACATAATGATAATAATAATAATAATTATGCATTTTTAAAGCGCCAATCTATCTATGCAAACATAATCTGAGGTGCTGAGCAAACAACAAACATACTGCCTGCTAACCTACCTACCTACCAGTACCAGTTTAGCGAATTTTATTGTTTTTCTTAGCGGCGGCGATTTTACTTCATATTTTCTTAACATTTTATATATTCACTGGGTATACGAAGAGTAACTTTTACATAAACACCATCTGATTGTTTGTTAACGCAGACAAAGCCTACATACCTGGCATAAAGTGCTCACTGCAAATCCTAATGTTAGTGTAAACCGAAGGTTGAAAGACTTTGTGTCGTACAGCAGAAACCCACTTCGAACGTCGACCAGGATCAGATGGAAATCAAGAAAACGTCTTTTTATTTCCTGTCACACGTCTATTAATGCAACCAACAGCACAGCAAGATTCCGGCCTAATTATCTTACAAAAATAATTTTATATAACAACATGCAAACGTTTGTTAGTCTAAATAAATGTACAGCAGATGATTGTTCTCGCCTGACAATATGGCGATGTACTAGTAAACAAAGTCAAGTGACCTCATGATATCAGTTGAAACACCCTTATTCTAGAATGTTTCCTTTTCTATTTCCAGTTCCTTGTATTCTACAACTACAGCTGCTGCCTTGCCAATTTGTGGACCCTTATTGCTTTCATCATGGGCCTCATCAAAGCCAACTCGATTTTCAGTTTAGAGTCAAACGATTGGCTGACGCATGCGTTCCTTCTTTATTGGTTGAGCAAAATCGCAGAACTCTTGGACACGGTATTCATGGTGCTTCGTCATCGTAAGCGTCAAATATCATTCCTTCATGTATATCATCACAGCTCGATGGTGCTTTTGACCGATTTCGCGTATCATTTCTCTCCATGGGCAGGAATAGCATTTCTGGTCGGCATTAACGCATTTGTTCACGTATGTCTTTATTATTACTATGGTGTAACCGCTCAGTATCCTAACAATCCTCCATCTTGGAAAAAGAACATCACCCAGCTTCAGATTGCTCAGTTTTTTGTGGGAATGATACATGCAATATATGGCTATCTTTATTACAAGTTTTGCATTTACGGGATTTTCTTTGCATGGAGTATGATATTCCTCTTCGGTAATTACTATGTAAGGGCATTTGTGTTAAATGGCAAAAAGGGTCAAAAGGTTAAATGAGGGTTTGTCTTTCCCATCATGAAACGAAGAATATTTTAATGTGATTTGAAACTGATGAACAATATAGAATCATTTACATTGGATTGCTGTGTAAATAAAGGGTTAATGAATAACGCTCTATGCATCCGGTACAGGACAATGCTTAGAAGGGCACATATTGAGTGATGCATGAGGGCGGAGTACTTGCGAAATGTGGGCAACCAGCTGCTATGCATTATCATATACTGAACGCATAGCGTGTTATTCATTAACCCTTTTCATTTATATAGTTTTAATTTTTATTCAAAAATTGGTATATATACTTTCATCCCAATATTACTATAATTTTTTAAAAAGATTATTCAACGGATTTTATTACGTTGGATTTTATTGACCCATTTTTCTTGTTACTTATCTTTACAAGCAAATAATGGCAGCTAAATTATAGGGTTTCATTTTCAAGAGATGCACACTAGGCTATGAATAGACCAAACAGTACTTTAGGGGGCAATTATGAAATTTTAAAAATGCACTCACCATTTCAAAAAGCACGCTATTAATTTCACCAGATTCTGATATTCCCTGGGCCTTTTTGGGTCGGGTCCAGGTAGTAAAGCCCCATCAGATAATCCTCCCAATTCTTTCCACTCTAAGTTTCACATTGAAATGAGTTATAAGGCACTTTCTACATCTCACAAGAATGCCATTTTTCATGTCTGGGAAAAATTTGCGACTTAGAGTCTGTATCTTTCAGTATTTTCTTGTGATCTCATGTGAAAGACCAATTCAATCGAAATTTTGATTCAGGGTGGATTATACGATTTCTTAACAAAAATGGTCAAAAGTTATTAAAATTTGACATATTTTACAAATGATTTAAAAATCATAACTAGGTATGAGCAAAAGTCGATTAGATTTGGACAATTTATTATATATTTAAAAAGATGTATAAATTTATTAACCAAGCAATTTTTGTCAATTTTTCAAAAATATGCATTTTTTGGACAATTTAAATCAAAAAGAGAAATTTGTAAATGTTTACACAAAAATTTATTGAAAAAATTAGTACAGCTCCCACCCACCCCCTTAAAAAAAAACAATATTATGAAACATCTTTCCGAGATCATTGCAATGAAACCATTCACACTCCTACAGGATTTTGGTAAGGTCACGATTTTATTTTTAGAAAAAGTTTGAAAACTGCAATATTAACCATTCACACTCCTATAGGATTTTGGTAAGGTCACGATTTTATTTTTAGAAAAAGTTTGAAAACTGCAATATTATCGAGCGTAAGGGTTAAATAATCAAATCTAACCATCAGTTCTTGATTAAAGTTGATCACAAACAGGCAAAAAAACAAATGCAGGTGGAAATATAACATTCATCCTATAGTAAGGTATATAAATTTGACACAAAAAATTAACAAGTTTTGACATGACGAAAATGACATTTAACAGTAGGTAACTGCCCAATTTGTAAGCAGCTTCAGTTGTGTGTGCTACACTAATCTTTCAACATGATTTTCTATCATAACACTTTTGCCAAGTGCCACTGTGCATTAAGTGTCTGTGTGTGTGTGTGTAGGGGAGGGGGACAGACACATTTGTTTGTACACAAAGCTAGAGATAACTTGTGTCCAAACAGGACCTGTTCCTTGTCTAAATGAAGTCTAGCATTTAGATAATAGAAAGAAAAATTCTTGCCTGGAAATCAACATTTTAGATGACATAGTATCATAGAAAGAGAAGTTGGACCTGTTTCTTGTGAGCTAGTTTGCAACAGAAGAAAGAAATAAATGCCTTATCATAAAAGGTGATAACGTTAATCTAAAAAAGGAATTATGTAAGGTTTTTTACCAAGGTTATGCTCTCAAATCTAAGGCGATACTCTCAAATCTCAGGCCATATTCCCAAATTTAGGGTAATACTTTCAAATTTATAGTGATACTCTCAAATCTACGAGATACTCTCAAATCTAGGGTGATGCTCTCAAATCTTGGGCGATATCTCAAATCTATGATGATACTCTCAAATCTAAAGTGATACTATCAAATCGTAAGCAATGTTCTCAAATCGTAAGCGATATTCTCAAATCATAGGCGATACTTTCATATCTAAGGCAATATTCTTAAATCTAGATAATACTCTCAAATCTAAGGTGATACTCAAAATCTAAGGCAATACTCCCAAATTGAAGGAAATCAGTAAAGTTGTTATGAATGAGTTTGTATCATGAGCAGCTAATGACTTGTACTTGAATTTACAACGGGATGAATTTTGGAGGTAGATATTGTTTAAGATTTGAATAAACTATATGTATAGAATATTTTTATATAGTCTTTCATAAATGAATTATAGAAAATCATAAAATTATCCATGGATAGAGTGTTTTGAGACATTTGATGATATTGGAAGATTTCATTGAGTTTTTACAATGTACAGAATGAAATAATATTCTACTTTTTGTAGGATCAATGTGATGTTAATTTTGGATGTATGAAAAGTAGCCAGGGACGTAAATACCGGAGAGGGGTTAGGTTGGGGAAGAGGGAGAAGCAGTAGAGGTAGAGGGGGAGGGGGGGGGGTGAGACACATCAGCAAAATTTGAGATAAGTCAATATATGCGTAATCTGTCATATCCTGACAGGCTTAATAATCTGAATCTACCAAAATTAACTTACAGAAGAGCAAGAGGTAATATGATTGAAGTATATAAGATGGTTTACATATATATGATTCAAGAGTTGCAATTGTTTTACCTATTGGTATTAATACTAGAACCAGAGGTTCTATAAACAGGAAAATTCTTCAATCACATTCATTCACCAGCGTTTGACATAGTTTTTTTCTCCAATCGAATTTGCAAATTATGGAATAATTTACTAAAGGAGGTTGTGGAAGCATGCAATCTAAATTTGTTTAAGAACAGGCTGGATAAGCACTGGTGTAATCAGGCTTTTGCTTTCACTTTAAGGCCGAGAGTCACGAATTACTTGACACTTCTAGGTCTGGAATCTCAGGCTATTAGCCTTTCGTCCAGGAAATATCATAGGTATCATAGGTGGGTATCAGGTCGGTAAAAATAAAGGTTTAGAATATAAAACAAGACAGTTAGACAGTTTGTAGCCAAATCGCCAAGTAATAAACTGATTTTGATTATTAACTTTTTTACAGGAAGGCAGTTTTTCGTCTTCAAATGCATGGGATGCAAATTTGAGCAACCCATATTAATATTTAATGATCTAATATTGCACATACCCTTGTTAATGTGCCTGAGTAAGTCTTGTGTGTATTATTGAAAAAAAGAACAATTTCAATTTTATTATGATGGATTTATGTGTTTGTTATCTGATTTTGTTGAAATTATGCAATTTTGTTAGACATTGAAAGAATTTGATAGTTAGGAATACCAAATTTCTTGTACATGGGTAATACAGTGTATGAATATATATATATATATATATATATATATATATATATATATATATATATATATATATATATATATATATATATATATATATATATATATATATATATATATATATATATATATATATATATATATATATATATATATATATATATATATGTATATATATGTATATGTATATATATGTATATATATTTATATATGTATATATATATATATATATATATGTATATATATTTATATATGTATATATATATATATATATATATATATATATATATATATATATGTATATATATGTATATATATTTATATATGTATATATATATATATATATATATATATGTATATATATGTATATGTATATATATGTATATATATATATATATATATATGTATATATATTTATATATGTATATATATATATATATATATATATATATATTTATATATGTATATATATATATATATATATATATATAATGTATAATTAAGACAATTTTTGTGCATATCATTTGTATATGGTACAGTACCCAATACGTTTGATATTCCACATTTTGCATACAAGTAGAATCTTATAATTATACCCAAAATCTTTCTGCACATAATCACATTTGAACCTTTTTTCACCAATCATTTAGTCTTCTTTGTTGTATTTTCTCAACCTTTTAAGAGGGGCACTTGGCCAAAAAATTAAGGTTGGTGATATTTTTTGCAAATTTGTGAAAATGTTTAGGAGTATTTAAATCAGGTTCTCAATCATCTTAGTATAAGGCCAAACTAAAACTTTATGTTTGTCAACCCACCGTCAGATAAAAGTTCTGGCAGTAAAAGGTTTTTAGTCATTTTTGGAAAAAATGATAATAATAATGTGCTAAAGCAAATTTTTATTTTGTAATTATTCATCATTGTATCAAAATGTGCTTACTGGCATGCTGTATGCAAGAATTATTAGAAGCAGGGCCATAGCTAGAAATTTTTTTTATAGGGGGGGCAAAATAAAATAAACATGGGCATGGTGGATATGGCGGGCAAAATGCCTTCTGTTCCCATGTTGTGCATGTACCTTACGTGTGGAAATTCACAATTGGCAAAAAATCTGGGAAAGGGGGGGGGGGAATGTCATACCCCCATCACCACCCCTTTTTCTTCCCCACCCTCTTGATCACTAGCTAGAGCCCTGATTAGAAGTTAAAGTGAGTGCATTTTGGTTTTATATACTACAAAGAATTAGGTTGTAATTGATCAATGCTTGTGTCAGGCAACAGGATTGTTCAAACTGGAGAGAGTTATGTTGTATGTTTATGAAGTGGGAGCAGGGAAAGTGCTCTTGTGGTTATACTTTAGTCTCATGACCTTGAAAGAATGGGTTTTTGCTCGGTCTATTTTAGTCCGGTTGTTATGGACCAATAATATCAAAGTAAAGAAGGATGGTAAAAGATAAAATCAAGATGAGTGGCTTTGAAACTTAAACTTAATGAATTACAATTCCAAACCTCTCACAATTGTCTGAATATTTAACACATAATACTTAATCTTTCCAAATTAATTAAATAGCCTGACCTGAGTGTTCTTTACCTCTTTAGGTGACGATTGTTATCTAGGTATAATCCTGTTTGCATTCGAATATAGTGATCCAGTTCCAAAAAGAATCCTGTACGAATCTTCATGTGATGATTTCTCTCAAAGTTTTAAGTCTGTAGGATTTATGATCTCCTGGATAAATTTTATAACAGGCTGTAGGCCTTGATCCACTTTAAATGATTTATATCGGCAGATGGTTTAAGGAAAAGAGATTTCTGATATTAATTTTTTCTTAAGCAGAAGTCAAGATGTGTATGACTATAATTGATGTAATGATAATCCACAATGAAGGCAGTTAATCAATTCTTGATGTAAGAGCACAGATACAATTGTAAATTTATGAAACCTCAACAAATGTCTTGAAAACAGTCTTATATACACAATTCTTGGTTCTAGAAACGGACATAGTCCACAATGATGTCATTTATGATAGATTTATTGTAATCTTGTAATGTTTCAGTTCTAGAAGATTGCATCAGTATGAGATCATCCTGGAATTTTCTGTAACTGTGCCATCAACATTTGTATGGCAGTGTTATTGCACAATTTTAAGACGCTTTCTGGAATGTCTGTGATTTCTTGTGAAAGGTTGCATGTAAGAAGGTATCATATAATCATCATGGAACTTAGCATTTCATATGTTTAATTCATTTTTTCTTTTAAATTTACCTTTTACATCAATTCCTTTGTCCTTTTTAAATATTAAATAGTACCTATTTTTTTCCCTTTTTTCCTTTTAGACCTTTTGGTGGAAAAATAAATCTTAAATGGATCAAAATATTCACCTATTGAGTTTTAAAGAACACGCGTAGAAAATGATTAGCTGTTCCACATGTGGAATATATACAAGTTTGTATGAATCTATGCAATGTAAATTTGTGTTTGATTTGCCTCTGAATTTTGCCATTTAAAAACAAAATGCTCAATTTTGCCATTTAACAACTTGATGTGTTTTTGATATTGGAGACAAATTGAGAGTATTGTTGTGTGTTGTGTTCTTTGTACGAATTCCTCGTTTATGTGTTAAAGTTAAAAATAAATCCATCAAAGACTTATAGGCCAGTGTTTCTACTCAGTTTTCATGGTACTAAGCAGATGAGAGTACTTGACGGTCCCAAAATGGGACACCAGTCCATCACAGGTTAATTCTCCAACTGAAACTGGTACTTATTTCACAGCTGAGTGAGCTGGAGCAAATGGGATAAAGTGGCTTGTTGAAGAACACAGCACAGCTAAGATTCGATCTCGGTATCTTTTTTGAATATAAGACTAAATTAATGAAACGATTATATATATATATATTATATTTATATATGTACAAGTATATATATATATATGTGAAAAGATAAAGTATTTGTATATATATAAATTAATAAATATATATTTACATTTATATATATATATATATATATATGGATAAAGATAAATATATATATATATATATATATATATATATATATATATATATATATATATATATTTATATATATATATATATATATGTATATATGTATATATATATATATATATATATATATATATATATATATATATATATATATATATATATATATATATATATATATATATATATATATATATATATATATATATATATATATATATATATATATATATATATATATATATATATATATATATATATATATATATATATATATATATATATTTAATGATACTAGTTACAGTTAAGGTCACTTAACAACCATAAATAAATAGCAAAGTATTTTCTACAATATTGCAGGGTTTTATTATGCACAATTTGTTAAAAGCACAAAACTTTCCTATTTTGGGTAACAAGTAATTTATTATAAATTTTACCTAAAAGATCAGTGTATCAAATAGTTGCTTGTACTAATAAAATTTACTTTCAGGTGAAATATTATGTCTCATGATATGTTTTTTACATTGTCTAATAAAGAAAATAATGTTGTTTTGTTTTATGATCATTTTTAAGTTCATGAGTCTAATGTAATGTGTCATATTAAATGCTTAATAATGGATCCAGTGTATGTATATTTTATTTTCAGGAAATATTTTTCTGAAATTGGTATAATTAAAAAAAAAAGGTGATTAAGTTTTTGTACGTATTTGATAAAATATGATGTGCTGGAAAGATTTGCTAAAAAGGAACCCATTAACCGGCATTTGGGCAAAATTTCTAAAATCAAGCAGATATTTTAGTTATTTCTCAACACATTTTATTTTGAAAATGTTGAAATTTGTTAAAAAGAACAGGGGTAGCCCCTCATCCATATTTGGATAAAGTTTGTTTAAAAAATTGAGCAGATATTGTGCTTGTTAGTAGCGGTACATGAATGGTATTTAATGTCACTGCTGGATGAAATACTGTACAACTCAATTGTCTCTGAAATTCCATGTAGGCCCTGAAAGGTTCACTGAAAGGGTAGGTGTGTAGTAACATGGTGCTCAGTGTTGAATATGATGGACTTACAATAGTTTCCAGGCTTTCAAAAGTCATGGAATATAACTATTTTAGTTTTCAGGCTTGAAATGTCAGCAAAATGGAAATATAGTTTAAAATATGGTTACAGAAAGGCAAAGGAATTCCAGCGAAATGGTTGCAAGAGCTACAATGTCTAATTTCTTGTTGTCAGTGGATTTACATCCTATAAAGGTGATAGTTTTTACTTAATAGTTTTCAATGCATTATATAATATTTTAATGGGGTTCATGGCAAGACATGGAATATTAAATTTGTTCTTAAAGGAAGACTGTTTAAATTAATTGATGGTGTATTGTTCTTGAGTCTTTATAATATTTTCTTTTCTTGCACATAGCAGGTATTGATAATCTTTGATATGAATGTTCAAGTCAACTGTACAAAATCTTGTGAATAATTTTTTGGTTGCGATGATGCAATAGCATAAGGAACCTTTTAGTTATGCTGGTGTGTATATTTTTATGTTTGTGGGTGTTTTTATGTTTGTGGGTGTATTTATGTGTGTATATATGTATGTATGTGTGTATGTATGTATGTGTGTATGTATGTATGAATGTATGTGTATGTATGGGTGTGTATGTATGTATGTATGTATGTATGTATGTATGTATGGGTGTATGTATGTGTGTATGTATGTATGTATAACACGATATTTCAAGAAGAGTGTGGTGGATTTATGTTATACATGGCATATGGATGTGTAGTGGTCTGTAGATCCCTATTGATTTTGGTGCTGATGTCATGAATATTAATTAGTTGACTGGGCTAAATATAAAATTCTGTTAACAAGCTTGTATTGTAAATGAGCTCTGTTGATTTTGGTGCTGATGTCATGAATGTTAATTAGTTGACTGGGCTAAATATACAATTCTGTTAACAAGCTTTTAAACAAAATATATCAAGAACAGTGAGGTGGATTTATGTCATACATAATAAATGGATGTGTTGTGGTCCGTAGATGATCCCTATTGATTTTGGTGATGTCATGAATATTAATTAGTAGACTGGGCTGGATGGCCCACTGAATCACCAAAGCGGAACGAGCCCGACTGCTGCTCGGAAGACAGAGGATCCTTCAGTAATCAGCCTGTGCTTATCTCACTCTACCACGAGGCGATATTATGGGTGCCCATCTTTGACCCTGCCTCTCAAGTGCCTTTTCAAAAAGGTGCTGGTAGAGTAAGGGTTAAACGTGTAAAAACACAACATTTAAAGATATACGATACAAAAATTACTACTTAACCAAAGTTAACATCATAACCATGTGGGATTTCTCCCTCTGGTTTCATTCTACAATGATATAAGTATTAAAAATGAGACTTCAACTGAGTTCCCTTTTAAAGGATTAGTTTAGTGGTCAAGCATGTTTATCTTATATGAAAGAGGACTTTAAAAGAAACAAAATTGTGAAGAAAGCATTCAAAAATCTTAAAGTTTTAAGCTGTGTCTTATCTGTGTAGAAATGACTGGTATAGTAATCTACTATGGCCCATTGTCTTCATCCTCACATTTTAAACAATTGTTAATGTATTTTTAAGGATTTGTTTTAAATTTTTTCACTATTTAGATTAATTTTCTTTAAACTTTCTTCAGGTGGTATTTTATAAATACCCTTCCTAGATTCGGTTTTACTGCTTTTTTGACATTCTTAACATAATGCTCCTTCTCTGCCAGTGGGTATGGAGATTGAGGCTTCTCTAAGCAAATTCTTCCATCCGTCTCTCGCAGCCTCCCCCAACTGCCCCATCCAAAACTGCCTCTCTTACTTCATGCCACCCCTTCCCATGCAGCCCCAGGTCTTCTCTGGCGTCCAGGCAGTGGACATTCTGGCATAGTTTTCTTCGTCTTTTCTTAATACATGACCCAACCATCTCCATCTTCTCTTAAATATCTCACTGCTTATCTCCACTGTGCCTGTTCTCTCACACAGTGTCTCATTGGTGACTTTCACTGGCCATCTAATAATTATAATGCATCTCCTTTTGGACAAATCTATTTTCTTCTCGTTTTCAGCTTTCAGCTTTTGTCAGCTTTTAGGTTTCACATCCATAGAGGAACACTGAGATTACATTTAATTGAAATATTTTCAGTCTAGTTTTTATCTGGTAAATGTTTGATTTCCAAATCTTGTCAAGTTGCCTGGGCCAGCCCAACCCTGTGTTCCATGCCTCCATCAGTGCCTCCCTCCTTGGACAGCGCCGCACTGAGACAGACACATCAACACCCCCAAGCTCTGCATTTGCAACTTTAATTGTTCCATCAGTCTTGTTGTTAATGCGCACAATCCCTGTCTCCTTTTCATTAATCTTCAGACCAACCTGTTTTGTAGTTTGCGTGTTTTGTCTTGGAGTCGCTCCAATGCCAGAAACAAGTGCAATGCCACCAGCGCAGTCAAGATCATCTAGGGCTGTAAATAAGTTCCACTGGATTCCATTCCTTTGCTTTGTGTACTGGTTCTATCACCCACTCAATAGTAAATATAAAGAGGAAACCAGACATTACACATCCTTGTTTTACCCCAGTATTCACAGAAAACCACTCAGACAGTTTTCCATCGCTTAACACTGCACATTTGCTGCCATCATATCCCACACCCCATAATAAGCCATAATTTTACATCATGCTTCCGTCCAGACCGTCGAACGCCTTCTGAAAGTCAATGAGTTAAGGTATACTGTGGCCCTCCACTCCAAGCACCATTCCACTACATCTCTAAGGGTGCATATTTGTTCAGTACTTCCCCTGCTTCTCCCAAAGCCAGCGTGCTAACAATGAAGCCTGGTATCTATTGCGCTACATAGCCTGTCAATCATTATCCTTCAAATATCTTACTTGCTGTTGGCATCATAGAATATACCTCTGTAGTTGTCACAAATTTTCAGGTCACCTTTCTTTGGTATAATAGTTATAATGCTTTTTTTTTTTTTTTCATGCATCTGACACTTCTTCTGTACCTAAAATTTGGTTGAATAATGTAGTTAAGGTATCCTCTGTGAAATCCATACTACTCTTCCACATTCCAATGCTCATTCCATCCACGCATGGTGCTTTTCCATCTTTTATCCTGACACAGCACTCCCCATCTTGGATCTCACCCATCTCCCCGGCCTGGATCTCACCGGCATGGATCTCACCCATCTCCCCGGCCTGGATCTCACCCATCTCCCCGGCCTGGATCTCACCCATCTCCCAGGCCGGCATCTCCCCGGCCTGGATCTCACCCATCTCCCCGGCATGGATCTCACCCATCTCCCCTGCCTGGATCTCACCAATCTCCCCTGCCTGGATCTCACCCATCTTCCCTGCCTGGATCTCACCCATCTCCCCAGTCTGGATCTCACCCATCTCCCCGGCCTGGATCTCACCCATCTTCCTGGCCTAAATCTCACCCATCTCCCCCTGCCTGCCTGGGTCTCATCTCCCAGGCCCCATCTCCCTGCCTGGATCTCACCCATCTCCCCCCGATCTCCCGGCCTGGATCTCACCCATCTCCCCGACGGCCTGGATCTCACCCATCTCCCGGCCTGGCCACCCATCTCCACGGCCTGGATCTCACCCATCTCCCCGGCCTGGATCTCACCCATCTCCCCGGCCTGGATCTCACCCATCTCCCCGGCCTGGATCTCACCCATCTCCCCGGCCTAAATCTCACCCATCTCCCTGGCCTGGATCTCACCCATCTCCCCGGCCTGGATCTCACCCATCTCCCGGCCTGGATCTCACCCATCTCCCCGGCCTGGATCTCACCTATCTCGACAATAATGTCATCTTTGTCTGCCTCTATACCCTGGCCGGTCACCTCCGGCACAGGTTGGCCCAAAACCGACTCGAAGTGCCCTCTCCATCCCTCCCTCACCCCTCCAGTGACAATCCTTCCATCCCCACACCAACACTCCCCGTCCTCCTCCCTTACAACACATCCTCCCTGTAATTTTGTATAGACCACTCATGTCTCCACGTAATGCTGCTTCTTTCACCACACTATACACCATCCCTCCCTCATCCGGTCCCTCCTCCCCCTCCACTCATCCGATCCCTCCTCCCCCTCCACTCATCCGTCCCTCCACGCATCCGTTCCTCCTCCCCCTCCACCATCCATTCTTCCTCTCCCTCCACTCATCCGTCCCTCCCCTCCACTCATCCATCCTTCCACTCATTCCCTCCTCCCCTCCACTCATCCGTCCCTCCACTCATCCTCCCTCCTCCCCTCCACTCATCCGTCCCTCCTCCCCTCCATCCCTCCTCCCCCTCCACTTATCCATTCCTCTTCCCCCCCTCCACTCATCCGTCCTTCCCCCTCTACTCATCCCTCCTCGTCCCCCTCTACTCATCCGCCCTTCGTCCCCCTCATCATCCGTCCCCTCCTCCCTACTCATCCGCCCTTCTCCCACACTCTGCCCCCTTCAGCTGTCTCACTCCCTCAGACTCTGCTTCATCCATCCTGCATCCGAGACTCCTGTCTCCAACACCCCTCCATGAGTCAGCTGAAATCCACGGTCCACCTAGGCTCCCCTCCCATCACTCTCTACAGCATCGACATGTGCCGTCTCAATGTCTATCCACCCCGCCTACACCTACACCACCATTCCTGTCTCTCCCATACTCCCGCCAAGCCCCCTGCTGCAGCCATGTATCACCCCTGCCTGTCTAAAAACGGGTCTCGACGTTTGGCTGTCTTTCTTCTCACCTCTTAGTTTCACTCTGATATTTCCAATCAGCAGGTTGTGGTCGCTGTGCCTATCGGCTTCCCTCCTGGCTCTTATATCCAACAAAGACCCTTCACGTTTCATATACTCCGCGAAAAGGTCAATCTGGTTTACAGCATCGCCACCTGGGCAGTCCAGGTGTACCCGTGGATGTCTCCATGCCTGAACACAGCAATAATCCTAGACCCTCCCCCTCTCTCTGGCTAAGGCATCCTGCCCAGGGGGAGCCATGTGCAGTCTGAGGCATTCTATAGTACCTGAGGCCCCTAGTGCCTGAGGGCCCTAATGATCCTAATACCAAAGTCCCTTTCGTGCCTGGGGACCCTAGTATGAACAAGGCCCCTAGTACAGGCTAATAAATGATAGAATAATCCCCAGCATTTAGAAGAGCTATTCACCAAAGTATCATTGCGCAAAGCCTCAGCCCCATAGAGCCCGACTTCCCTGTTACAAGAAGCAGAGATTGGGGCACCTTGTTTTACCCCTCCCATTTGATGAAAAGAAATGCCGTTTTCACAGTCACATAGAGGGATATCATCACGTGACTCTTAACTCAATTAGACTCCATTTTGCAGACAGCGGCGTCGTTGCGTTTCACGTGTCTTCATACAGCTCAAGTCACGTCACACGTACAACAAACATACTGCATGCTAACCTACCAGTACCAGTGCAGCGAATTTACTGATTGCAGTTTTTTTGCTCGCTCCCAATTTTTCTTCATGTTTTTTTGTTATATTTTTTTTAACTTTAAGTTTAACGCCATTTGATTGTTCGTTATATTCAGACAAAGCCTACATACATGTAATAAAGTGCTCGCTGCAATTTCTAGGGTGTACCGTAGGTTGAAAGCCGTTGCGTTGTACAGCAGAAACCCACTTCGAACGTCAATCAGGAACAAATGGAAATCCAGAAAATGTCTTTTAATTTTCCCGCACACATTATCAGTCTATAAGTGCAACCAACGGCACAGCAAGGTTCAAGAATAATTATCTTACAAAAATAATCTTATACAGCAACATGCAAACGTATGTAAATCTAATTAATTGTACAGCAGACGACGTGGTTTTGACCAACAAAATGACAATGTAAACAAAGTCACGTCACTTTGTGACGTCGGCTGAAACACCCACATATGCAAGAAGTTCTTAAGTGATGGTGCAAAATTGTATTAATTTACGATTCTAGGAATAAATAATGGGCGATGTCAGCAAATATGGGTATGCATAAGGATTTAATTTGTAGAAAAGAGTTAGGAGCAACGCCATAAATCTCATACGTGAAGTGGCCCGGGACCATCGAAGTTTGTTGTGGATCCTTTTACCAAAGTTAATCTTTTTGACCAAGATGCACAATCATGAAACTAAAGCACAAAACAAAGCGTTAAGCATTTGTTTTCTTCTTCTCCAAACCATATATGTACTTTATTCATAATCTCCCACTGGGAAGTTAGTAGAGGAAATTTCCCTTTCCCTTAATAAAGTAGGAAAAGGTCCTCGCCCCGGAAATAGAGGAAAGGTTCCCATCATTTCCCCAAAAAATATACTGTCTTGGTTGGGAGCATTTGGGGAGATGGTCTTGAGATGTCAATGCCGTGCTAATTTTAAACTCCTATATTTTTCGAAAAGAAAAACGTTCAAAAAATTGAGAAAATAAAAATATTCGGGCAAATCCATCTTGCCTAATTCCCCCAGGAAATTTAGCTTCGTGTGCAATACATAATGGTAAAAAAGAACCCACTAATTCTATAAATACTGATGACCACCGTAAAATTTCTCGCTATCATGGTTTTTCATATTATTTTTTGTAATAATTTTTTGGTTATATTCATATTACTGTATTAGCGGGATTTGAGGGAGGCACTTGCGCCCCATTTTTTCTGAATTTGTATGGTAATTTTTACATCTTAGCAAAATCTTGTGGTTTCCCCCGCCTTCTCCCTATTCTTCCCCCTCCCTATTCTCCCCCTATCCTCCTCCCCCACACACTTTTGACTTCCCCTTCCCCACTTTCGGTAGGTATATCCCGTCCATTAGTGTATAAAGGGATCATATTTCATCGGTAAGGAGGGGGGTGAGGGGGTGGGGTGTAAGGTCCCAGGAATTCTCTATTTGTCAAAGACAAAAAACAGATTTTTCTAATAGTAGATGTTGTTTTGTATTAAAAAGCTTGGAATATAACGGACCACCAGACGGGGAAAGGGGTATGGCTTTCATGAGTTAATTTTATCACCAAGTATCTCCAAATTTCTTGGTGGCAGGTCGAAAATGTATATCACTGGGTTCATGGTCACTTAGCAATCATGACAGGATCAAAACTTTATCACGTGAAGTCAGTCAACTTTGACAAAGTGCCACCTTTGCCCATTCTGCTAGACAAGGCCAGCCTACGGTGACTTTTACTAATTATATTTGCAGAACACTTAAATAAATTTATCATCAGATAAATTGATAATCTAGTGACGTAATATACTTCGTATAACTGTGTCAACACAAATCATTTACAATGCAAATTATTCAATACTCCCAGGTCATTCATATTAACAAAAGGATGTTAAAGGTCAGTTGTCGTCTCTAACGTGCGAGGTAAATGAAATTCAAATCCTGTATTTTGATTGGTCGAAACACTATGGCGCAGTGTGTATTTACGTTGATAGGCCAACTAAGGTCGTTTTGGAATAAAATGCAAGCCGCCACACTTTAATCATCACCTTGATAGATGGCCTTTAAGGTTATCGCGCGATGTTTCACGAAGCTCGATTATTTTGAACAAAGTTCATTTGAAATTGATAATAGTGCGATATCGTATGATGTGAAGTACTTGCTCAAGGTCGGCAAGCATATTCAGACTGTCAGATATCATGGGTGCATGCAAGAGGCTAGGTGAACTGAAGTATACTTCAGTCCCCCCCCCCCTCCTCCCTCCCACACACACACGCACTTTTTTCATATATTTTTTTTGTTTTGTACCTTCAATTATATTTTAAACTTAAAATTATTGTACCTGCAACAAAAAACATGGTTATCTATTTCATGTATTTCTGAAGTGATTGTCAAAAGATGTTCCAATGTTACAGGACCCCGACGACGGGGTAAGGGTGAAGAGGGGGGGGCTAATTGTCAATATTAGTCCTGGCAAGGAGTGTGGTAAGGGGACCTTTCAGGGAGAAAGATCTTGAAACAAATCTGGTCATAAAGGGATAAAGTGCGCATGGGGAAGTAAGTTTCCATAAAATGATAATTAGGAAATCTTCAATTTTCGGTAAAGAAGTTAAATTTTCGGGAAATTCCCTTCATTTGCGTTAAATTTTTCTTCAATCTTCGAGCCCGTTGCCAAATTTTTCAACAATTTTACTCATTTCCCTCTAAATTTATGATAAAAATTTCCCATTTCCCCTCCCAATCGAAAGAAAGCATGCAGAAACCCTTTCGAGGGAGGGGGTCACCCCAACTTCAAACCTATGTTGTGGGCCCGGTGTTATATAGTAATCATAATTACAGCCTAATGGTTGCCGCAGACCATTCTCCTAAACTTATTGTACCTGTAAATTCATCCATTTTAACTACAAAGTTATTATTTTCAGCTCCCTAGAAAAAACTCCTTCCTACGCCTATGGGAAGGCTTCACACAAAAGGGGCGACAGAATGAGGCTCCACACAAAATGGGCGACGGAATAGCACTGGGGTGCTTTTGTGGCTGTGCAAATACCTGGAGATGGCCCAGGGATTCAGAAAGTATCAGAAGTTTGAAACATGCCCATTTGGGGAAGAGTCCCATGTAGGCTCGTAACATAAATGGGGCCCTTGCGCAATTGACACAATGTCACAATGGACAGTCCGACTCTGATTATTTCATAATGCAAATTGTGAGCTTTCGGAGAAGTCAAAATTGAATTGATGAAATAATTAATGCACTATTTTCACACAAACGGGCCCACAAAAATGTAGGTATGTTTAAGAAAATCAACAATCGTCTTTGCAAGATTTTGGTAAAGATGCCCAAATTTACCATAAAATAAATTGAGGCCTTTGGCTGTTTGGGTAAGTGTCCCTCACATTTATGCACGGCATCTACAAAGCAAATGGCATGCCTAAGCTGCTGTGGTTCCTCGGACTGTCGGAAGACACAACAAAACTTTGTTTTCCAAGAAGTAGAAGTTTTTTGTTTGATTTTAATACATTTGGGCAAACCTGTGCCGGAGCCGTGATGAAAGAGCAGAACAGTACTTAATTTAAAAGACCAAAATATCCACCTTGTAGTCACAAGTTGCATTTAGGACAAAACTAAGAAGCCCATATTTCATATGGTATATACTCTGCATGGGCCCGAAAAAGAAAAAGACAAATACATTGCATTAGGGCATTGCGCCACACTGGCGTAAATTATAGCACCTCAGCTTGCCAGCAAAGGCGGCGATTTCTATTCAACATTGGGGGGACGAACCCAGACAGTGGTGTAGCCAGCCATATGCTTTATATAGGTTTCATTTTTTTAAGGGGGGCATAATGATATTCGTCCCCCCGACAATTTAAAAAAAATATATATTGGGGGCCCTGTCCCCTTTCCCCCGGGATCACCGCATATGGCTGCCAGGGATGTATGGATACACCATAGCACTCTATTTAGCTATCAGTCTGTTAACAGCTGAATGCAAAAAACTACGACGTACAATGGCAAACAAATATGTGTAGAATATCGTATCCAAACTCTACCTCCCCTCCCCCACACCCACCTGGTAGCTGGGCCCTCAGTAGGGTGTTTTTAGCGGATTTGACCTCCCCTCCCCCACACCCACCTGGTAGCTGGGCCCTCAGTAGGGCGTTTTTAGCGGATTTGAGATCTTATTTGTTGAAAAACTTAAAAATTGTTGGAGGAATTTTTTCTGTTGGGGCCGAGGTCAGGCCGCTTTAGGAATTCACTGTCTATCGATGTCATTATTGTTGACATTATGACTCGCTTGTAAAAAGTTTCTAAACTTAAAACAGTAGAACAATCGATGTTCGCCGTGAGCTGGCAAGTGTATACACAGATACAGGTGCAACAGTGCAAAAGTAATTGTTTTATTTCAATGTTTACCAATACATGACATCAGTTCAGACAGTCATCAACTTGATAAGGTTATTCGAAATTAATGACAAATGAATGCACTTTGCTCTACAGTAAATACTAGTTATCACGACTACAGGCATTATTCTAAACAAGGACGTACGAACCTGTCCTTGTCTCTTTGCGAACATCTTTTAAATGACCATACGACTATTGTCTGGTGCCCAAGTTAGTTTAAGTGCAAAGGTGTAATGTGAAATTTTGTTACGTAATTCTTGTCAAGAAAGTCGTTCAAAGAAGTTTGTCAGTTTGTGGGATGTTAGAGGCGAGGGACAGATTTCTCAAAGGGGTGACGACACTGGCGAGCCTACCCGACAAGTGACGAAGGTGTGGATTAAAATGAAATATGGCTAACCAAATTTGCATATATTATATATTTATTTCATCATTATTATAAAATAAGATCAAAAAATCATGGAAGACAGTAACAATTAAACACAAATATTTTATTAAGAAAAATAACTATTTGTCCAAATAGGTACTTTGCTGCATGCTTCGAAAATTATTGAAGGCATGCCCCCTCCCACCACGGCCCTCAATTTCAATGCCCCTGGTAAAATGACATGCCTTAATTGTGTCAAATAAATGCTAAATGTATGTTGTCTACTAGCTGTGGTGTAGTGGTTATCATACTTATCTACAGACCACGGGCCCCTGGGTTCAAGTCGGGCTGGGAAGACACGCCAGTGCACCACAACTGGTTATCAAAGGCCGTGGACATTGACTTGGTTGTCGATGTTATGTCTGTCCGTACGTCGTACCTATGTTCTCGTCCGGGTCGTATTAAGCGTTTTGTGATAGCATTGTTACTATCATAACCGAATACGCAGGCAACGACCCCGTCATTGTAATTGTGTGTTCACTCGTCGTCGTCGCCTAAATGTATGTAACAACCTCTAGGCCTATATATTATGTCGCATTTGTGAGTGAGTGGATTTCTATTTGTTTTCGAGCTTTAAGAATGACCTTAAATAATTCCATAGAAATTTCAAAAGGGCGCCACTTGACCGTCCGTCCTAAACTTTTAAAAGTTTACCTTCTGCCCCCTTCCGTGCAATTTCAAAAGAACTGTCTTACCTCCCCTCCCCCTCCTCCTCTCTTATTACCTTATCTTCTTCCTCCTTGCCGCCGTGAGTCCGACATCGCTGCAGAGGCCAAATCCTCACTGGTCCCCAAGATTCTCGTTGCTCCACTGCGTATTGGGGCGTTAATGTCGTTTGAATATGTGAAAACCGTGTTTTTCAAGTAAGCCTAACAAACTTAAGCGACATCAGCAATCAAATGCAAGTTTTTATTAACAATGGTTGTTTTTGAGTGAAAATTAAACCCTAAACAGAGTACTAACAACAAAATACTGTATGTATAAAATCAAGATGGATTTTACATCCTTGCAATAAGATATGCTTTTAAATATAAGGCTTCGGGGACGAATTCCTGGTAGGGTTCAGAGGAGAAGCCCCTGGAAGCTCTGAAGATTCATTATTTGTCTTATTATTGCCCTAAATGGCTTTAAAATGATAGAAAACTGTCAATGAAGAGATCAAACTTTGCATATCCAAATAGGCTTTATATATTAAGGCTTCAAACAATGATATTTTTTTTGGGGGAGCTAACGGGAAGAACTTAAGTTTTATTTTCAAATTAAGGACTTTGAACGCGAATTTAATCATTCTGTATAGAATATAGCTTGAATGTTTGAGCATTGCTGCCATGCTGTTTAAAACTTTCCATCCCGCAACTGCAACCGATTGGTTAAGTTGGTGAACGAAGGGTGTTACGAAAACAGAGACGTATAAAACAGAGACCCGAGACCCACTCGAACACAGAGACCCCGCATACAAAAACAGAGACCCCGCATACGAAAACAGAGATCCTGGTATGCGAAAACAGAGACCCTGTTATACGAAAACAAAGACCCAAAGTACAAAAACAGAGACTCAAAATACGAAAACAGACCCAAAATACGAAAACAGACCCAAAATACGAAAACAGAGACCCTGGTATACAAAAACAGAGAACCTGGTATACAAAAACAGAGACCCTGGTATACGAAAACAGAGACCCAAAGTACGAAAACAGAGACCCCGGTATACGAAAACAAAGACCCAACGTACAAAAACAGAGAACCAAAATACAAAAACAGACTCAAAATACGAAAACAGAGACCCTGGTATACGAAAACAGAGACCCAAAGTACGAAAACAGAGACCCTGGTATACGAAAGTACGAAAACAGAGACCTGGTATGCAAAAACAAAGACCTTGATCTATAAAACAAGAGACCCACAGTACGAAAACAAGAGACCCAAAGTACGAAAACAGAGACCCTGGTATACGAAAACAAAGACCAAAGTACAAAAACAGAGAACCAAAATACGAAAACTAGAGACCCAAAATACGAAAACAGAGACCCTGGTAAACAGAGACCCTGGTATACGAAAACAGAGACTCTGGTATACGAAAGTACGAAAGCAGAGACCCTGGTATGCAAAAACAAAGACCTTGATCTATAAAACAAGAGACCCAAAGTACGAAAACAAGAGACCCAAAGTACGAAAACAGAGACCCTGGTATATGAAAGCAGGTCCCCGGACCACACAACATTGTGGCGCACGCTTTGCGTCCGCAGTACCACCATAGGTGGTACACACTTATACATAAAATTCAGTATTTATAACAAGGTTATTTCTGATCAATTGTATGCTGCAATTTGCAAATGACAAGTATTTTCTGATTTGATGTTGCATATGGGACTGTTTCAACACCAAAATTCCGTAATTTCCGGCGACAGGAAAGCATTCAATTGTTCAAGTTTCCCCAACGCTCACTTACAGTTTGAGAAGTACGTGTAGTTTTTCTCAAATTTTGTAAATTTGCTACGTGTCTTAGAATGCTGAAAAAGGTTGTCCACTTTACAGAGGCGACCTTTGCAACTTTGCTCCTTCCTCTAGCCCACTTCGTTGGTAAGAATTTCGGTCCAGCTTAACTATAGACCTTTTCAAATCTGAATCGGCAATATAACAAATTTAAATAATGTCACATGGCCGAGATTCACGTGTCCTTAATGGACCAATCGTAATACTGCAGAAACATTATTGACCAATAAAATACTGGAGGAATCTTGGCCGGCCGTCTGTACAACTCACGCACGGTATGGGACCATGACAAGATGTTTTCAAGCGCACGTATCATGCGTGCGTTATACATGAAGGAAATACGCGCGCGTATTGCTGCTTACATTTCTTCCCTCAAACCTGCACCTGATTGGTTGGGAAACAAAGGAAAAGTTTCCCCAGCATTTGATTGGTCGAAGTACTGAAAAAATCACGTCCGGCTAAACTCAGTTTGGAAAAGGTCTATATTCGTCGTATGCTAACGCTTATGTATTGAATAATTTGAAGAAATTCAAAATGTTGACTCTTATATGCATTATGTGAAAATAACTTAAGCGAAACATTTTTTACATTTGTTTCTGGGAGTGTTAATTTTCCCCGTTTGAGTTTGAATAATACCCAGAGGCAAGTGATGCTACACATGTTAACTCATAATAGCAGCATCTAGTTTTTATACAAAATAGGGAAGCGAAAGGAAAAAGAAACAAAAATATATATGAAAGACAAAAGTGGGAAAAACATTAAGTTTTTCCGAAAAATCATTTTCTGGGTGTTACAATAATTTTGATAACTTGAAATAATTCGGAAGACAAATAAATATGTATAACATTTCCCCAATACCCCTTCCCCCTTCCCCCCCCCCCTCCCTCTCCTCCCCCTTCTCTCATCCAAATATTTCCTCTTTGGATTTGGGTAATTAAAACAAGAACTGTCGGAAGGACATATGCTCGACTATTCAAAACTAATATTGAGAATGAGCTTATAGAGAATGGGCTTATAGAGGGAAGTATATACATAAATAGGGTAGCAGGGGCATGATTTGAAAATACTTGAGCTTTGAAACATGCACTAACATTTGCATTTGCACTACAAGCTTCAAAATATCTTTGAGTTTTCCCAGATATTTTAAAACAAAGAAAAGCTCAAGTTTACCTCACCCAGTAACTCGGAAAATATGTAAAAGCTATAAAACTCCTCTTTTAGTTCTATTAATTTATTAACTAAGAAAGGAGAGGCCCTAATTTGCCAATTATGTCAATGAAAGAATGTCATTAAGCCCCCATTCCAACCTGTACCTTCCCAACCCCTACACATTCCCAGAACTACATCCTGGATTGTAATACCACTTCCAATTTAAGAAAATATGTATTTCAAGCAAAGTCAAGCAGTATGAAAAATGTACAATAACATTAAAGCAAAATTATGCGAAATAATATTGCTTTACCGTGACAAACTATACATTGGAAACGATACAAATCCCCTCAGCGCTAATAATGCTTATTCCAGACTGACATTCCATCCCAACCTGTAACAAATGTCATCCCACGCCTATACCCCATGCAATGGCACACCTGAAAACCAGATACTGTATGTCATACAACCACTTGCATGACCCACATGCCATCACGACTGAAATCCAAATGACACCGTACCACATACCATTCCGTCCTGTCCAACATCCTGTTCCACATGCCAACCCATCCTGTTCTACATGCCAATCCACCCTGTCTAACATGTCAACACATGCTGACCCTACCCTACATACAATTCCACCCTGTCCCACATGAAATCCAACCCTCATTCTAATTCATTCAGCCACTTTATCATCATGTCATCTTCTTCCCCACATTTTGCTTATTGTTTATATTTCCCAAACCCCCTAATTTAACATTCTTTAGAAGTAAGACAATTTTTATTTGCTTCTTTATTCATGGCAAGACAAATATCTTGATTGTTATCCATGTCAGGAATATCAATACCTTACCACAACTAGAAATGTGAAGTTAATAAGTCATAAGCCATATATTTTTGATCTCAGGTCAAACATTTTGCAGCAAAGTCTATTGTTACGCAAATAATCTATTTGATATGCACACTACACTTCATTATTAAGTATGAACAATGCTCGTTACATATACTGTATGATCATTTGTTTAAACAAAATCATCATACCCACTTTAATTCAAGAGATATCACATATACAAATATTTGTATTGCTATGCAAATAAGTTAATTAGTATGCACACACAACCCCTCAACCATGCTCGACTAAACAGTACGAATGCCCTCTACCACTGTACCAAGTAACAATTTATCAGTTTAATATCTCAGGTTAAATATTTTCTACGAAAGTCTATTGTTATGCAAATAATCTAATTAATGAGAATATTACACCTCACCATTAAGTGTAGACACCATTTGTGTAAACGAAATCCCCACTCCCGCTTTAATTCAAGACATATCATAGATACAAATAGTGTAATTGTTGTGCAAATAAGCTTATTAGTATGCACACACAACCCCCAATCATACTCATTTGAACAGTACCCTTGTCCCTTGCCCATATGCCAAGTTACATGAATGTACACCTTAACTTATGAAAACTTTAACCAAAAACTCTTAACCAAAAACTAACCAAAACAAAACGACGTCGACGCCGGGGTAGTAGAATGGCTCTACTATTCTTTGAATAGTCGAGCTAAAAATGGCAATAGCGCCCCCTCCCCCTTCCTTCCCCTCTCCCTCCTTTATTCCCTTCTCCTCCCCCTTCCTTCCTCACACTGCCCCCGTAACGACGGCACTGCTCGGCCTTAAATACATCAATGCGAAGTTGTTATTTTTGTTACACAGAAGTATATTGTAAATTTAAATGTAAAAATGAAACTGTTTTCGTTTATCAGAGTCTGTGTTTTCGTATATGGGTCTGTTTTCGTACTGTGGATTTCTGTTTTCGTATTATGCTTCGCTGTTTTCGTACTTTGGGTCTCTGTTTTCGTATACCAGGGTCTCTGTTTTCGTACTTTGGATCTCCAGTTTTCGTATATAAGGGTCTCCTGTTTTCGTATACCAGGGTCTCTATTTTCGTACTTTGGGTCTCTAGTTTTCCTATACCAGGTTCTCTCTTTTCGTACTTTGGGTCTCTTGTTTTTGTTTGTTTGTTTGTGTGTTTGTTTAATGAGGGCTTAACGGCACCACGACAACGAGGGTCAAATTGTGTCTGAGAGATTAGATCATTCCAGAGGTAGGAAGGAAAGAAAACATGGGGAGAATGAGAGAAATACAAGAACAAAAAGTCAGGAAGCTTGGATCAAAAGAGGAGGAGCATGGGTGAAAAAAGTAGAGAGAGAGACGAGGGGGAATGGGGGGGGAGGGGGTGAGAAGGTGGACTAAATATGGTTGTAGAGGGAAGCATGTTAAAGGAAGGAGATAATTTTATCCGGAGGGTTTTCCTGGAATTACTCGGCAATTAAGTTATGGGGAGCGAGGAAATCCCTGGGACGGTTGTACAGGAGGCAAGCAAAGAGGACGTGATGGACTGTGAGGGTGCAATGGCAATTGTTGCAGAGGGGTTGGGGGAGCCAGTAAGAAGGTAGGAGTGAGTGAGGTGGGTGTGACCTTTTCTAAGACGGGTAACATGAACGTTGTCGACACGAGAGAGATTATTGATGGCGGGTTTGATCGAAATGGTGGGATAGATGAAGTGGAGTTTGTTATCAACTTGGGCCCGGAGTTTGTTATCAATTTGGGAGTCCCATGAGGTTTGCCAGCGGTCACGAACAAGAGAAACGATAGGGGTTTGATGTCATAAAGGGTTTTGGGAAATGGGGTATGGGGGAGGTTGAGGGAAAGCTTAGCGGCTGCATCAGCCCTGTCATTGCCGGGATGCCAAGATGGCTGGGTATCCAGAAGAAAATAATACTTTTCCTGCAGAGGGTGGGCGAAAGGAGTTTCCAGAAAAGGAAGTGGGATGTGAAGTTATCCCATTTAAGATTGAGTAAAGAAGTAAAAACAGCCTTGGAGTCGGAGAAGATGGCAAAGTGAGCGGAGAGTACTCAATAAAGTTGAGGGGAGGAGGATGGCCTTTGCCACGGCTGAAAAGATGGATGAGTCGTCGGGAACTCTGCTACTGAGGGTGATGTCTTGGATGACGGCAGCAGCAGCTGTCTTGTCGCCTTCCTTGGAGCCATCAGTATAGATGGAGGTGTAGTTTGAGAGTTGGTCTTTGATTTGGTTGTGGAGATTGATGAAGAGGTTATGGTGGGTTTGGGTTTTGTGATGCGTGGAGAGGTCTAGGTGGACAGAAGGGAGGGGGGTTGGTCCAAGGAGGAAAAGTGGGACTAGTAGAAGGTGCCAAGGGTGGCGGGGTTGATGCCGAAATGGAGGTCTGATTTAATGCGTAAGCTAAATAAAGGAGATAGGGTTTTAGTCCTATCAAAGAGGGTGGAGAAATTGGGGTACCTAATGAGGTTGTAAACAGGATTCTGAATGTTGGTGAGGACTCTAAAAGCATAGACGAGGCTTAACTTTCTACATCTAAGTAGAAAGAAGGGGGAGGGGCGTTGTTGACTTCAACATGAAGGCTGGTGATTGGGGAGGTCCTGTAGGCACCCAGACAAAGTATGAGAGCCTCATTTTGTATGGTGTTGATGTGGGTGAGGTATGAGTTGTGAGCGACACAGTAGACAATTTTGCCGTAGTCAAGCTTGGCACGAATGGTGAGCCTGAAGATTTTGAGGAGAGCATGGCAGTTCGTACCCAGGTGGTGTTGGAGAGGAGGCGGAGATTGTTGATGGAGCTGTTGCATTTACGTTTCAGGTTGGTGATGTGTTGCTTGTTGGAGAGCTTGAGGTCTAGAGTTAAACCCAGGAACTTCGTGTGTTCAACTTTAGGGATGCGATTGCCATTCAGCAGGAGGTTCGGGTTGAAGTGGAGGTTGTTGAAATGACAAGAGGTGCATGCAGACTGCCTTGTCTTTGGAGAATTTAAAACCGTTATTGTTGCACCAGACTTGCAGCTGGTAAAGGCCGAGTTGGAGAATTTTCAACAAGAGGAAGGTTAGGGGAAGAGTAGAAGATGGTGAAGTCGTCCACAGTAGAGGGTACGTTTGATGTTGGGGCCAAGGTTGTCCGCGATGTCATTAATGCTCAGGTTGAAGAGAGTGGGGTAGAGGATGCTGCCTCGAGGGACGCCCTCTTCTTAGGGGTAGGGGTTGGAGAGGGTGTGGCCAATACGAACTTGGAACTTCCTGGGTGAGAGGAAGTTTTGAATAAAGATGGGTGGTCTCTTGAGGCCGATGGTGTTAAGTTTGCGGATAATTCCGTATTTCCAAGTATTGTCGAAAGCTTTCTCTAGGTCGAAAAAGATGGCAATGAGGTTGATTTTGTATATCAGGGTCTCTATTTTCGAGTGGGTCTCGGGTCTCTGTTTTCTAGGTCTCTGTTTTCATAGCACCCTTCGTTTACCAACTTAACCAAGTGGTTGCAGTTGCGGATTGAAAGTATTAAACAGCATGGCAACAATGCTCAAACATTCAAGCTATGTTCTGCATGCAGATAGTACAGGATGAATAAATTTGCGTTGTCATTAAACAAAGTCTCTGTTTTTGTATACCAGGGTTTTTGTTTTCGTATAACAGGGTCTCTTGTTTTCGTATACCAGGGTCTCTGATTGCGTACTTTAGGTCTCGTGCTTTCGTATATTAGGGTCTCTTGTTTTCGTATAGCAGGATCTCTGGTTTTCGTACTTTGAGTCTTTAGTTTTCGTATATCAGGGTCTCTTGTTTTCGTACAGCAGGGTGTTTGGTTTTCGCTCTTTGGGTCTCTAGTTTTCGTACATCAGGGTCTCTGGTTTTCGTACTTTGGGTCTTTAGTTTTCGTATATCAGGGTCTCTTGTTTTCGTATAGCAGGGTGTTTGGTTTTCGCTCTTTGGGTCTCTAGTTTTCGTATATCAGGGTCTCTGGTTTTCGTACTTTGGGTCTTTAGTTTTCGTATATCAGGGTCTCCTGTTTTCGTATTCCAGGGTCTCTGTTTTCGTACTTTGGGTCTCTCTTTTCATATATCAAGGTCTTTATTTTCGAGGTCTTGTTTTCATAGCACCCTTCATTCACCAACTTAACCAATCGGTTGCAGTTGCGGGATAGAAAGTTTTAAACAGCATGGCAGCAATGCTTAAACATTCAAGCTATGTTCTCCATGCAGATAGTACAGGATGAATGAATTTGCGTTTAAAGTCATAAGTTTGCCTTTTTTTTTTTTGATTTTCAAATTCCATTAAATATTAAGTTACCTTAAAGGAATATCCCCGTTAATCTTTATTTTCAAATATGGGCTACGATATAAACAATTTGGTGTAAAAATCTTGTCGATTTTTTTTTTTTCGTTTATGAGTTATTGCATTTCAAAGACTGCACGTGTGTATTCAAAAGTGACTATCGCAATGGAAAATGGCATAATGGCAGATCCAACACAGGTTATCATATATTTCTAAAAATGGTTTTTACAGCATAAGCTTCATGAGAAGATGGGCAAAGCATGTTCTTATGAAATGTATGTTATACCCTATCTCAATAAATAAACAAAAAATGGCTCTAGTAACTTAGGAAGGGGCCATTAAGTTTCAAGAAAATACACAAAATTGTCTTGGAGTCCTTTATGACATTACACTGCCCACCGCGTGAAGACCCATTTCTAACACACTCGGCACAATCTTTGAAATGCAATACAGGAAAAAGATATCAATGATTTTTACACCAAATTGTTTCTTTCATAATCCTCTATCATATATAAAATTCACGGGAATATTCCTTCAACCTTTAAAGCACAATCAAAGAATACTAATAGTGACAATAGTTTTAAATACCGCCTTTATATATTTGTTACAAATCTTATTCTTCAATTTTCGTTTTCCCTAGAGTGATGAAAACACACAAAACATAACATTGATACGCCTACATTTCTACAAGGCGGAAGGCAGATTCCCAGGATGTTAATAATATATGCAAATATAGGTATCTGAATATGCTTACATACTTTACGATAAAAAAGTCACCAAAAACTTGTTATACAATCAAATATCAACAAATGCTTCACTGACTTTTCTCAGACACACACACACAAATTAAGGCCTGACGCCGACGTTGATCAGTAACGATACATGATATGATAAACATAACGTACTACTTCAAAACGCACTTACACGCGTACATTAAAACCTTCATTCAAAAATTTAAAAACTAATCAGCTCTATGCTTTAAAGCTGTTATATAAGCTGCTCAATACTATAACGTAACTATTTACACCTATTTGCTCACTTTCTTGTGGTGGATATAAACACGAGCTTTAAGCCTCAACAAACACCATGTTTGCGTCATAAGCATAATTCCTTTGTACCTATACTTAGTTTCTACCTTGGCATACATAACGTACTACTTCAAAACACACCTATATGCGTACATTAAAACTTCATTCAAAAAATTAAAAAGTAATCAGCTCTATGCTTTAAAGCTGTTGTTTAAGCTGCACAAGACTATTACGTAACTATTTATACCTATTGACTCACTTTCTTGTGGTGGATATGAAAACGAGCTTTAAGCTTCAACAAACACCATGTTTGCGTCATAAGCACAATTCCTTTGCACCTATACTTAGTTTCTACCTTGGCATACATAACGTACTACTTCAAAACACACTTACATGCGTACATTAAAACCTTCATTCAAAAATTAAAAAGTAATCAGCTTTTTGCTTTAAAGCTGTCGTATAAGCTGCACAAGACTATTACGTAACTATTTATACCTATTTACTCACTTTCTTGTGGTGGATATGAAAACGAGCTTTAAGCTTCAACAAACACCATGTTTGCGTCATAAGCATACTTCCTTTGCACCTATGCTTAGTTTCTACCTTGGCAAAAAAGTTGTATATTATACACACTATAAATAAGGTGTATGAGAATAAGCAGGAGGCAGACTAAGGTCCGTCTAAGAAATGGTATAAATATATATTTTTTAGGTGTCATCAAAGTATTAGAACGCCCAATCATTCTCCATATAATCAAAATTAAATCAACGATTTCCTTTCGACTACATATTCCAGTCGTTGGCATATGTGCTATATACCTCATTCATAATCATATTATTGTTTTGTCTCAGAAGTGCACAAACAAAAAAGCATAACAACATTGCCAAACCAAGTGACTACTTTAAAGGATAAGTTCAGTTCAGTTTCTTACACGAAAGAGGACTTCAAAAGAAACAAAATGGTGAAAGCATTCAAATATCTTATTCCGTTAAGGAGATATTCAAGTTTAAAGCTGTCTTATCTGTGTAGAAATGACTGGTGTAGTAAGTCTATGGAAAGTTGGTGTCCTCATCCTTACATTTTAAGCAATTGTTAATGTAATTTAAAGGAAGTTTATTTAAATTTGTTATCATTTAAATTATTTTTCTTCAAACTTTCTTTAGGTTGTACATTATATAAATACCCTTACTAGATTCAGGTTTACTACTTCTCTGACATATCCCAAGGTTTTTAAACCTCAAAATCGCAGGACAAAATATAATAAAATACATAACGACTTTGAGGAATCTGAGGGTATGACATCACAACTAATCTAATTTCAGTAGTTATAAGTGGTACCAAACTTTAAACTCCGATATCTCCTTAACGGAAAAAGATTTTTGAATGGTTTCTACCCTATTTTGTTTCTTCTGAAGTCCTTGTTCATATAAGATGGACATGCTTGACCACTGAACTTATCCTTTAAGCTTCTACAACAAACGTTTGATATTGTAGAGCCGGACTTGATTTTTCCTTTTACTTCCTCTTATAGTACTTAACGATATCGTTTCATTTTCATAAATACATTATGGAAAGCTATTAAGTTATCCAACTATGACTGCCCTACGCACAAGTGATGAATGAAGTGAATCTTAAACGTGAGATTGATGCAATTCATCTATTAGACCAATGACAAGATTTATCAAACGGACAGTGGCGTAACCAGCAGGACAATTTAAAGGGCCAGTCTCACAAGCAGTCTGGAAGTGTGTATAACACACGATAATTTTGGAAGTCACGCAGCACATTGTTCAGATGTTGCGATAAAATGGCAAAGTTTCTAATTCATGTACTTTAAGCATTAAAAATCATTAGTTTGAAAACATTTGAATTTTCAAAATGGCTGTTTCGCGCCTAAAAGCCTAGCTCTATTTTGGGGAACATATCAAATGGGAGAGGAAAAGTTTTAGCCATGACAGTAATGAAGGTATTTTCATAAGTTTTAAGTTTCCCTAAGCAAAGATATTTTTCCCTGGCGCATTACAAATTTGAAAAATGTAACATTGCATAAGGTTTTAACGTTAGGATAGCAAAGGATCATGGAAATTATCACAAAACGGCGGCTTCCATGTAGCAAAATGTTCCAATTAATAGGAACATTTATCTTCCCATTAATGGGCATGCCGCCGGACTAACAAGGGGGTGTGGGGATTATGATAAACTGTACGGGGAAGTTAATCGAGTGAGGGTGGTAATTTCCCTCAAGTCCTATTTAACTATATACGCCATTGCAAGAGATTAGCATTTTCATAGGCATGTTTTTCTCGGATGGAAACTACGATCCCCAATGAAAGAGTCAAAATGTTGACAGTGCCTATTGGTCTGTCAAGTCTGTCGCTTATACGGCTGAATAATGTGTGTTGCAGTAATTCGGAATTTAGTATTTTTCCTTCAAATATACATGCACTTTCCAAAATGTTTAGAGGAGCTGGCGCTCAAAAGTGAGAGCGTATTTTTCTTGAGACTCAAGAATATTCGAACACACTTTCCTCACACGTGATGGTACTGAAAACCGTTAATAAACCTTTTGTGTCCAAATTATTTCTTATAAATACTTTTAAAAGATTCACACGGGTATATATCAACAATTAGACCAGTGTTATTTCAAAATTCTCTTGATTTAGCAAAAAGAGCTTCTTTAACTGTTCTATTATGCATTATAAATATATTCAATATATACTGTAATATTTTCTGCCATTTACGTCATGGATAATTTCGGTATACCTGATCCATGTTATCAGCAAAAATGAATATGAAAGACCTGACAATGTACACCCTGTGATATACCCATATACCATGCATGCCACGTAAAATAAATGTTGTACAACTTTGGAGAGACATTTCTTTATAATGAAGGAAGGAACTAACTGCACAAAGGGTCATACAGCGAGCGACGGTTTCTCAAACATCAATTCAAACAGAAAAATATGCATAAGCTTAATACAAAACGGGTATGGCATAAATTCAATATGTCAGTTTTGGATATATCAAATATCAAATTTATTTTTCTAGCAGGTTATACTAATGAAAAAGGATAATAGATTTTAATGAAATACATCAACTTTGTGGAAGAACGTGTTGCTGTGATGTCACACTGAGCCTTCTCCTATTCATTTATTGTGAACCTTAAATTTTGATTTTCTCCTGGTAAGAATAACATATCAACATGATTTTTGTACTAAATTGTTTCTAAGAAAATTCTCTTTCTTATGAAAGGTTATGAAAAAACATGGAAATCTTTCTTTACCCAACTTCTAAAAACAGCACGTCAAAATCTTAAGTTCCTATCACAAGTTATTCATGTTTGAAGTCGACACATGGGGGCTGCCATTTCCTTCAATTCTGTATTAAAATATTGTGCATGATGACATAATTTCCCCAACCCATATGAACATAAAGATTTTAATGTATTTCTTTATAAATGTGATTTAAGTTTTTATTCCAAAATGATGTCCAAAATGACGTGACACAAAATCTTTACAGCATGTTTTAATAATTCCATGTGAACACAAAAATGTCCTTGAGGCACGTACAAAAGAAAAACAATTTTTCATGAGCTAGAAAACTTGAGGTAGATTATAAAGAAATACAAAGCATTCCAACATCCTGCTGGGCTTATGACATCATAATCTGCATGTTTTGAAATCAAAATGGCGGCTCCCATGGTACTATTTAGTAGTAGCATTAAAGTGTTTAATAATTACAAAAAAATGTGTTAGATTGCTTCATGAGTTATGAAACTTGGTCAGTAAATTTGTTATTTTCAATTCTATTATATGAAATAAGGATTATGTCAGACTTTCTGTCTACTTTAAGTAGATAAACAGATAAAGGGAAACAGTTTCTCACTTAAGTAATTAAAGGTGGATCCAGACTTTGATAAACTATGTAAACATATAGAGAGTTGGGTTTAATGTTAAAAAGTACAAGTTTCTGATGACAATGCTCTTCAGAAATGGTCCCGTCCAGCACAATTCCCTCATATACGTCGTAAGACTTATCAACATAATTATATAAAAAAAAAGAGAAACAATATGAATCTCTAGAATGCTAGACCCAGCATTGTAATCTACTGGCGCCGGGAGTATACTGATAGAGGTGGCAAATTCGTAGTAATTTAATGGTCTGATCTGCTGCAGGGTGGATTGAAAATTCATAAGGATGTCTCAGAATCTATACAAAGCACCATCAAAGCATATCAACGGACCTGCACTTACCCCCTCCTATATCAACGGACCTGCGCCAACCCCCTCCTAAATCAACGGACCTGCACTAACCCCCTCCACTCCCTCTCTCTCGTCCTTTCCTGTCCAATCTGATTTAGGGGACGTTATCTCTGTCAAACACTAAAACAAGGCTTCTATAAATATCTGTCATCTCTTCCTTCCCAAACCAGAGTACAGTAATCTTTTTATTAAGATGCAACTTCCACGTTCTGACGAAGTCGTAATCGTCTTAGAAGTTAAACACGACTGTATTTCCTTTTTTAACAGATCTATATATAGAAAATCCAACCTTAAACTTTCAAAAACATCGACATATTTGGCTAATTTTGGATACGAAATCTCCAAGCAATGTGCCAGAAACATCTTATATAAACAAATCTTTTAAAAACCACTACTAAAGACAAATATTATTAGCTTATCCCCAGATCCCTGCCAATCCAGTTATTTAGAGCAGGGAGCTGTAGAGGTAATCCCACACTATTATCAGAACACAAATACCTAAATATCACCCGAACACGTCACGACACCAGTTAAAAGAGACTAGGCTGAAGATTGTGATGATGTAATTTCCAGGGCAACGGTTAATAAAAACGATGAGGACAATCGCAAGGGTAAATCGGGCCCGTCTTGTTTATAAAGCACAGAAAACAAACACGGCTTACGAAATAAAGAATGTGAAATCTCGACGCACTCGGAAGACTTTAATTAAGAAATTATAGCCTATAAAATCTTCAAACGACTGATATCTAAAGTCTTCCATAGGAAGTGAAATCATAGACTTCAAAATACAAAATATAAATCATAAAACAAAATACGAGAAATGATTATTTCTATAAATTTCTTTTCATAAAAATCATTAAAAAAAATACGGCTTACAAAATGAGGAATGTAAAATCTCAACGCACTCAGAAGACTTTAATTAAGATATAATAGCCTTTAAATCTTTAAACGACTGATATCTGAAGTCGACAATAGGAAGTGAAATCATAGATCGTATTCCTTGCAAATTTGTGTGTTTCTTATGACCTAGAATTAGCAGACCTATCCATGAAAATTGTCTTTGCCTCCCACCATCGAATCCTGCTTAGACAGAAATAATATTTTGAATCCAACCGATCTCGAGGAAAAAACAAAATAACAAAAGCATCATTGTACATATGACAATAAATTCATAATCATTATATATCTCAGCAAATTGGGAGAATAATTAGTTGAATTAATTTTCCAAACTTATTAATATTAATTTTTACTCATGGTATCTGGGTATGGAAGGCAATTCCAATCCCAACATGCAGGAGAACCCCCTGCTTTAATGAGGGTGGGATGGGGTACACTAATTGCCGTTTTTCTTTCTCCTGCCCTAAGGGGTAACAAACCCCCTTCTCTTTAATACCCTACCTCTTCTAACAATGTATTGTGTTCATCCATGACTGATTATCTTAAGCTTCATATATTTTAAAGGATAAGTTAAGTGGTCAAGCATGTCCATCTCAGAGGACTTCAAAAGAAACAAAATGGTGAAGGGAGCATTCAAATATCTTATTCCGTTGCGACATTCAAGTTTAAAGCTGTCTTACCTGTGTAGAAATGACTGGTGTAGCAAGTCTACTATAGAAAGTTGGTGTCCTCATCACATTCTTAGTAATTGTTAATGTATTTTGAAGAAAGTTCAAAATATTTTCCCTCGAACTTTCTTCAGGTGGTACATTATGAATACCGTTACTAGACTGTTTTACTACTTTTCTAACACTTTTCTGACATATCCCATGGTTTTTAAGCCTTAAAATCGCAGGACAAAATATGATTGAATACATAAGGACTTCGAGGAATCTGAGGCTATGACATCACAATTAGTCGGATTTCAGTCGTTTCTACACAAGTGGTATTAAACTTTAAACTCCGATATCTCCTTAACAGAATAAGATTTTTGAATGGTTCTTCACTATTTTGTTTCTTTTGAAGTCATTGTTCATATGAGATAGATTTGCTGGACCACTGAACTTATTCTTTAATAAAAAATCATTTTTCGTACCTTTTTTAACGAGTTTCAATTATAGGTGACATTTTAATAATGTGACTAAGTAAAATCATAAAACAATTACAATTAATATAATGAAATACGTTTTATCATGATATTAAATTTGATAACGCTTTAACATTTTTGAAATGTTCTTTTCCGTTCAGACTTCAGGTCGTTTGTCTCGCTAGACAAATTATATCCTCTTGCAATCGTGAATAAATTTCTCATAAAGCAGCCGTTGTTTTCTTTTGTTTATCAAACAAGATTTAAACGTTTCTACTCGGGGTAATGTCATAAAGACAATAAGTGTTCACTCCAACCATTGTCAACAATTTAAAATGTATGCTCCAATAAATACTATATAACCATGGCAATGACCTAGCGTAAAAGAGGTTATATATATAAATCCTTTGAATCACGCCATGCAGCTGCAATCTCGTTCAAAATTACACAAACAGTCACATCGATATTCCATTTTTACACAAATAATCACATCGATATCCCAAATGGCTTGAAGCACCGCCGTTTATTCATTTCCCCTACATTTCAAAATGATATGCAATTTTGTGTCTGTTTCAATTACTAATCAGCCGCTTGGGTTAATACGATTGTAGCAAATTCGATTATTGTCGGTATTTTCTGTTTGAAAACGGTAAAATCAAGTATTTCGGATAAAAAGGGGTGCGAGCGCAGTGGTGCGTTATCTACCTACTGTGGTGTAGCGGTTATCATACCTGTCTACAGACCACGAGGCCCCGGGTTCAATCCTGGGGTGGGTAGACACGCCAGTGCACCACAACTGGTTATCAAAGGCCGTGGACATTGACTTGGTTGTCGATGTTATGTCTGTCCGTACGTCGTACCTGTGTTCTCGTCCGGGTCGTATTAAGCGTTTCGTGATAGCATTTGTACTATCATAACCGAATACGCAGGCGACGACCCCGTCATTGTAATTGTGTGTTCAACTCTCTCTCTCTCTCTCTCTCAGTGGTGCGTTCTGCAATAAATAAACTTGACAATTTCCTGTTCCCCAAATCTCTCTCGACATGCTTCAGTAAATCGATTCAAGAAAGCAAATAGTTTCTTTCAACAAAGGTCTAAATGGTTGTACGTGAAATTCCGGGGTGTAATTCTTATGTTCGAGCATGGAAGTAGAAAACTTGAGTGTGTTTTGCCTCTATATAAACAACGACGAAGGTTGATTTTGTGAAGTTGTATCAAGTGAATTTTAAGTATATCTAGTATTTTTTCTTTAGGTCATCAACCGGCTGAGGTCTGGGTTTTTCGACGAGGTAATTAGCATAAAAGAAATGTCCGAAAAGTACCATGTAACTGAAATACATGACAAAAGACAGCCATAAGTTTTCTTCTGATATGGAGCAAAATTCGCCATTTTGTTTGACCTTGTAAGCTTCATAATTCACCAAGCATCCAATAAACATTTGTAAGAGTTGCATGGCGGTAATGCACATATTAACCCAACTAGGTACTTTGAAGAGTTTTGAAGCGCGAATAGCGTAGTAAGTATACATAAATGCATGCACAGTATAGTTCATGAGGATGAAGTACCTGGCGGTGGATGTGTAACCACTATAGCTGTACCACGAATATATCAATACAGTGATATGATGGTACCAATGTAGAAAAATTAATTTCTGCTTCCGAAGGACGATGAAAATGGTATCACCCAGCTCGGGTAGTTTGCTTATTACAAACAACCAACACCAGTAGCCGCATATTCCTTGGTAAAAGACGGGATCACACATGGAAGCTTGAAAATTCCAGTTGTACTTGCTCATGAAAAATAAAAAGTCCTTCCATAGATGGATTGCCCCCATCCAGCTAAAAATAGCAAGGGTAAGGCTCCATATGGCGAGTGGTGTCCGTAGTTCATATTTTGGCCTATTGTCCATCAATTTTCGTCCACCAAATACGGCTAATACGTATATACCACTTAAAAAGATGGAAAGAATCCAGTGTTTCTCAAACCATACAATCCAAGACTCATGATCAAAACCACGTTCGATATTCAGCAATGTTGTGTAATTTGCAGTCAAAAAAGGCGATTCGCGAATAAGAAACATTTGATCAGATGCTCCCATTTTGTCAGAAATGTTTTACTTCCGTGCACAAAAAAATATATGTGTTTTCAATCTGAAATAATTCCGTGAAAATCCAGCATTTAATTGCCTGCATGTACGTTAAATATCGTAATAGCCGGCTTCTAGTAGTAGTTTTACACAAAGGCGTGTCTTCCAGGTCACGGCAATTCGCACAACTACTTTTATTTGACGAGCACGCCACAACGCATGTCATTCATGTCAAAAAATAATGGTTTAGCTCATGCAGAAAGACGGAATTACGTAATCAGCATATAGCAGACGACGGTCAAATTTTAATATAATTACGTGACGTTTGGCTATTATATTTAAAAAACACACAGGATAAACTTGTTGCAATATGCATTAATCTCTTTTCAAATATTGACATATTTTTCTTTAAGATATTATTTTGTTATCCATAACTATCTTACAAAAATATTTTTTCCTTTTGCTAAGCCTAAAAATAGACTTCTTAACATAAAAGAAAGAAAAAGAAGAAGGAATACGTTTTTATTTATCAGGGGAGTAAATAACAACATTATAACTGCTCGTACCACGTTCTAATATAATTTGATTGGCTGGCAATCGGTCACATATAAGGTGATAGTGACCTTACTGCACTTGCAATTACCATTCAAATCAAACCTTGCTTATAAATATTGAAATCTTTTATTTCATGGTGTACACAATAGTGCCAAGCTTTTTAATCATCGTCGGATAAGAGAAGACGATCTTGTCATGAAGATCATAAATGATTTAAGCTTGATATTCACATTTGGTGAGATTTTATTATTAAGTAGTGAATTATTGTTTAAATATAATGGTAAAACCCTCATTTTTAGGCTCGAGTCGCCTGCCCTGAAGCAAAATAGATAGCATAGAATATTAGCATGAACACGTATGCATACCAGTTGTGCGATTCTTGGACGATGTCTTGTTGATCAAGCATTTTGACCGATTGCGTAAAAAATATGAGATATCTTATTACAGAAAAACAATGTATAGGCAACCATAGGGGAATTAGCGTAAGGCTGCGTATGGAATCCTACAAAATTTCATTCCTACAAAAATAATATGTTCTAGAACCTACTCTGTTCTCGTAACTGTTAATTCTTCTGGTTATATGTACTTAAAGATACCTTTCTTATCCGATTTTAGATAAAAAGTTAATTTTTTCCCGGCTTAAAGTAAAAATTATTTTCTTAGCAGCTTTATGTATTTATGTCACAGTGTGACCAAAATGTAGATCAACTTCATTTGTAGGCACAACTGCAGAATACCCTGCATTTTTTAATGTTACTCTGTAACAGGGCTAAGCACTGATTACCTCGTAAGCCCATAGTCTGTGTGCAAAATATTTTTTAAGTTTTCTGACTTCAAGTAGAACCTCCCATCACATAGCTTGCAGCCCTGTCCAAAACTCAAAAGGACACCCAACTATGTGGCTCATACTAATCATAGCTTATGCAAATGTGTCATTCTTCAATAAAGTCAGAAAATTAAGGGACCTTGTAGTCCTATCAAAAAAAAAACATCCATCTAAGTAGCTCATAGCCTTTTGCAAAAAAGATCCAAACAAACAAATGGTTACTAGCCTGGAGCATGCAACTTACCTCTTATTCAAGCCCCCCAAAATACATACTTAGAAGGAAAAAAAACTTTGGCATATTCTTGGCAGACTGTGTAGCCTCTTCATTTTCCGGGTATCCTTCCGGAAGAGTGAGATATTCTGCAGTGTTACTCCCAGTTGTTTAGTGTTTGATTATGCACAAAACTCTTCCAATGGTGGTTTTTACTGTTAATCGCTTCAAAAAATAATTTAGACATGACAAATCAACTGTTAATTATTACTGTTTGTCATTTCTAGATCATTTTTGCGTCACTCATAGGCAAAACTTGTGACACTTTTTCAAGGACTGACATGTGAAATTCCAGTCATTTTTATTAGTTACATAAAATCAAACAAATTATATTTGATGATGAACAAATCTGAAATTTGGGGTGAAAAATATATTGACATTTAGACATTAATTAATAGTTACCTCAATGAGTTTGGTAGAGGCTGCAAACAAACTGCTGTTTTAAGTAAGAATGGCTTTTAGAATAGTATCAAATTTTCCCTTATTTTGCACCTAAGGAGGCAAGGTTTTGAACATTTTTTGCATGGAATACTGTACATTGATAAGGAATTTATCTTGCAATTTCTAAGTGTTTTATTACCAAGGATGCAAGACATTTTAAATAAGAATCTAAATTCAACAAAAAGGGTTTTCCTATACTGACTAACACTAATGTCCCATATGGTTGTCTTTTAAAGTGTGACCTACATATTTTCAACTCTGCATCGATAAGTGTAACACTAGTTAGTTACTTACACACTCTCACAGGCGTAAATTTTATGGAGCGCCAAGCACTTCACACTAGAAATTATAATTTGAGAGGGAATTATTGGTTTGATCGACTAATCTGTTCGTAGATTAACATGCCATGTGCTAAAGCAATAGGAAATTCCCTCCTTTGTTATATTTTGAGGGGGGAATTTGGACAATATAGGAGGAATCACTCTATCCCTCTCACTAATATGAGCTCTAGGGCCCAGATAAGAATTGAACTAACGTAGCCTCTTCACTTCCATAAACCTTAAAACATTCAGAAAAAAAGAAGTTATGATTTCATTTTCATGTTATTTGCAGGTCTGATCTGTGCATGCACATCAGAATCCAATTGGACCATAGTGAATGCCACAATTTCAAATAGTTCAACTACAATTTCAAATACTGCTGAAGTAAGCCAAATTGCTGAAGTAACCCAAACTCTTCATGTAACCGAAACTCCTGAAGTAACTCAAAATCTAACAGAGAAGGTTAGAGACATTCTTAAAGCCAAGAACTTTGCCTTGGATGATGGTACAGATAAAGACAATGATGAAAGCTTACTTTATGTATTAAGTATGGTCAATCGCAGAAAACATCTCATGAGAAGTTATAGAATGTTAGAAGGCTGGACAAATTGTTCGTATTCCTATCAAGACGTGGCTCTGCGTGTCTTTGATGACACTCAGTGTGCAGGTATCACATTTCTACGTAAATCAGATATGGACAAGGAGGAGCTTGATAACGATTTTGATCTTGAAAAGAGTATCTTGATCGCACTTGATGAATTTTCAAATCAAACATCCAAATTTCTTTACCCATGTACACCTCGGAATATCACTGAAAATACCACTGCTATTGTACGTATGGTGAACACCACGGAATGCTTGAAAATATTATCTACCGAACCGGACTGGGATGTTGGTGGCGCAACTAAACATCATTGTGCAATGGTTCTGTTCTATTCTGCTAGCTGCACTTTTTCGGCAAAGATGGCGCCACACTACAATGCCCTTGGACGTGCTTTTCCAGGTGTTGACATTCTAGCTGTGGACGTTCTTCAGTCAAATGGGTACGGAAAGTGAAATTATCTAGTTTGTGTAGCGTACATGTCAGATTTGTTGAAGGATTAGTTCAGTGATCATCACTTGACAATTTCTGTCACCATGGCTACACTTGCGATAAAAACTTGCAATCTGGCTGCCACAAAATTTAATTGTAGAAATCATGTTCGCCAGAAAATGGCTTTTTACGTTTTGTTTGGCAACAATCATTTAAGAGAGAATCTTGATTAAAAATACTTGGTCAGTATTTGAATATCCTAAGTGATGTTTTAAATCCCGTTTGCACCCAAGCTTGACTATTTAATTGAATTGATTATATTGGCTAGATGATTGTTTTTAGTGGCAAGAATCTTGACAATTTCGGTGACTAGAATTTGAAGTGAACATAACCGCTAAATTATTTCAGATATGCCAACCACAAAGCAAACCTTATTGTCAAGAGTAGAATTGAATATAAATTTCAGCAACTGAATCAACAGTTTGATGGTAAAGATGTGTGTTATCAACAACTGAATTGGAAATGAAAGTTTGATAGAATTAAACAAACCCCTAGTTTGAACCAAGAAGGGAGAAGGTCGAAAAGACACAAAGGGGCATTTACAACAGCCATGCAGCATAAATTTGGGGGCACTTCAAAAATAAATCAGAAAGGAATCTATCAAATAACATTAGTAAAGGCCTGCTTAAAAATTTGGCCTGCAATTTTGAAGCAACAAATTAACCACATCATTTCACAAGATTAACTTTGCAGCGTAACATTGAGGTATAAATAGGTCTTAGCTCAATAGTTCATTTCACCTTTCCCCAACAGCAAAGACAAACAATGCCAGCATTGATTACAGTTACTGCTCATATTACAATATTCAGATGTGTGTCACTAAAAATACCATGTAACGCCAGTGGGAGTAGTTGTTATCTTGAAGGAGCATAGATAAGGTGAAACTGTATACAGTTTTGTGGTTTGGGAAACATAGAAATATATAACTTTTACTCCGACCGGTTCTGCTCCATTTGAGGGCCGGTTGAGATGTTCCTGGTTTTAAGCAGAGCCATTTTTAATGAGTAGTGGGTCTGCATTTCTTTTTTATTAGTGAACCAAAAGAAGTGAAAGTAATTATCAAAATAATATTTGATAGAAAAAATGTACTTGATTTGTGGAGAGGGGACAGGGTGGAGAAAAATAGGGGAAGGCAGGATGGAGCACTCTTCTGAAAAAGCCTAACTAGGGGCTTGTTATACTGTATGAATATTTTGGGCATGCCTTCAACTTACAGCCATGATGTTTTGGTTATGAAGTGATTTTAAGAACCAGGCAGCAGTGTAGAATAAATGATTGCATTTTCTTTATTTCTCTGCAGGTTATATGCAAGGTATGGGATTGTAGCTGTACCAAACATTTTGTTGTTTCATCGAGGCAAACCTGTTTTGAGGTTCAATTATACAGAGAGAACTTTTGACAACTTTAAATCTTTTCTTCAAAATAACACTGGTGAGTAAAGAAACAGCATATTTGGATAAAGATTATAAAAAAATTAATTTTTTTATTTGCCACCCTGCAAATTTGCCACAGCAGCTTTTTAGAGAGTAAACTAATTAGTATTCAGCAGAGAATGGAACATCAGTGACATGGTGGCATTTTGTGACAAAAATTCAGCATTACCCAAAAATCTTTCATTCTGTGACATTTTGAAAATTTTGCGATAAAATAAACATAAACGGATGTATTAAAATTTATCTGACATTTTGTAACATGTTGTATACCTTCATGCACACTCAGTGGTAATTTGATGTTGCATTTTAGTGGTGGATTCTATTTTTCATAAAAAAGACAACCAAATTATCCTTTCTATGAGTATCATCGGTTCACTGGTCATGATATGTGAATCTATGCCAATCAAATGTGACAAACGGCAAAACTGATGTGACATTCTGTGCAAAAGGTGCCAAAAATTATGTGACATTTGAGACATTTATGTGACAAATTTAAAAATTAGTGACATTTTGTGACAAGTCATCAATCATTACTCCATTCTCTGCAATTAGTATTCAAGGAGAAAATCTTATAAGTTACAAATTGAATATTTTACTGTTCTTTAATTTTTAAATCTTAAGATGCCAAATTTGATATAAGTACATAATTAATGAAAAGGGAGATGTTTATATTCTTCTATAAAGGAAATCAAAGATGGTCTTTATCAAGAACTAAATATTGTTTTTAAACATGATGGTAGACTTTAAAGCTGTTGAATGTGTTGCATGTCAGTTGTTGCCAGTGAGATATAGAAGAGGTGCTGATATTAAAGGATAAGTTCAGGGGTCAAGCATGTCTATCTTATATAAAAGAGGTCTTTAAAAGAAACAAAATGGTGAAGAAAGCACTCAAAAATCATATTCCAGTAAGGAGATATTCAAGTTTAAAGTTTGGTATCATTTCTGTAGAAACGATTTAAATCAGACTAGTTGTGATGTCACAGCCTTAGATTCCTCAACGTCTTTATGTATTTTAACGAAAGTTTAATTAATTTTTGTCACTATTTAGATTATTTTTCCTCAAACTTTCTTCAGGTGGTTTACTATAAATACCCTTCCTAGATTCAGTTCTAGTACTTTTTTGACATATCCCATGGTTTTAAAGCCACAATCGCAGGACAAAATATGAAAGAATACATAAGGACTTAGAGGAATCTAAGGCTATGACATCACAACTAGTCTGATTTCAGTCGTTTCTACATAAATTATACCAAACTTTAAACTCTGATATCTCCTTAACGGGATAAGATTTTGAATGCTTTCTTCACTATTTTGTTTCTTTTGAAGTCCCTTTTTAAATAAGATGGACTTGCTTGACCCCTGAACTAATTCTTTAAAGCATAAGTTCAGTGGTCAAACAAGTTCATAGTATAGTGGTTACTGTATTTCAAAGAAACTTCTCAAACATTTTATTACTAATTGAATTGTTTTGTCTTAAAATTTTAAATATTGACCATTACAGGTTGACCTTGGTATTTTTTTTTTTTTTTTGTAAATCCTTTGTGTTATATATATGCCACAATTCTTTGAAGTGGTGCAGTAAATTCTGACCCAAAAATTTAAGTCTTTTCTATACGTTCTAGCAAAAATAGACTTTCTCATCATATTTCGTTCCGATGTGATAGCATAAGGAACCTTTGTATTCATGCTGAGGTGTAGTCATGCTGAGGTGTAGTCATGCTGAGGTGTAGTCATGCTGAGGTGTAGTCATGCTGAGGTGTAGTCATGCTGAGGTGTAGTCATGCTGAGGTGTAGTCATGCTGAGGTGTAGTCATGCTGAGGTGTAGTCATGCTGAGGTGTAGGTGTAGTCATGTGAGGGTAGTCATGCTGATGTCATGCTGAGGTGTAGTCATGCTGAGGTGTAGTCATGCTGAGGTGTAGTCATGCTGAGGTGTAGTCATGCTGAGGTGTAGTCATGCTGAGGTGTAGTCATGCTGAGGTGTGGTCATGCTGAGGTGTAGTCATGCTGAGGTGTAGTCATGCTGAGGTGTAGTCATGCTGAGGTGTAGTCATGCTGAGGTGTAGTCATGCTGAGGTGTAGTCATGCTGAGGTGTAGTCATGCTGAGGTGTAGTCATGCTGAGGTGTAGTCATGCTGAGGTGTAGTCATGCTGAGGTGTAGTCATGCTGAGGTGTAGTCATGCTGAGGTGTAGTCATGCTGAGGTGTAGTCATGCTGAGGTGTAGTCATGCTGAGGCTGAGGTGTAGTCATGCTGTAGTCATGCTGAGGCTGAGGTGTAGTCATGCTGAGGTGTAGTCATGCTGAGGCTGAGGTGTAGTCATGCTGAGGTGTAGTCATGCTGAGGTGTAGTCATGCTGAGGTGTAGTCATGCTGAGGTGTAGTCATGCTGAGGTGTAGTCATGCTGAGGTGTAGTCATGCTGAGGTGTAGTCATGCTGAGGTGTAGTCATGCTGAGGTGTAGTCATGCTGATGCTGAGGTGTAGTCATGCTGAGGTGTAGTCATGCTGAGGTGTAGTCATGCTGAGGTGTAGTCATGCTGAGGTGTAGTCATGCTGAGGTGTAGTCATCATGTCTGCTGGTGTAGTCATGCTGTCAGAGGTGTAGTCATCATGCATGCTGAGTCATGCTGAGGTGTAGTCATGCTGAGGTGTAGTCATGCTGAGGCTGCTGAGGTGTAGTCATGCTGAGGTGTGTCAGTCATGCTGAGGTGTAGTCATGCTGAGGTGTAGTCATGCTGAGGTGTAGTCATGCTGAGGTGTAGTCATGCTGAGGTGAGTCATGCTGAGGTGTAGGTGTCATGCTGGAGGTGTAGTCATGCTGAGGTGTAGTCATGCTGTCATGCTGAGGTGTAGTCATGCTGAGGTGTAGTCATGCTGAGGTGTAGTCATGCTGAGGTGTAGTCATGCTGAGGTGTAGTCATGGTGTAGTCATGCTGAGGTGTAGTCATGCTGAGGTGTAGTCATGCTGAGGTGTAGTCATGCTGAGGTGTAGTCATGCTGAGGTGTAGTCATGCTGAGGTGTAGTCATGCTGAGGCTGAGGTAGTCATGCTGAGGTGTAGTCATGCTGAGGTGTAGTCATGCTGAGGTGTAGTCAGTCATGCTGAGGTGTAGTCATGCTGAGGTGTGCTGAGTCATGCTGAGGTGTAGTCATGCTGATAGTCATGCTGAGGTGTAGTCATGCTGAGGTGTAGTCATGCTGAGGTGTAGTCATGCTGAGGTGTAGTCATGCTGAGGTGTAGTCATGCTGAGGTGTAGTCATGCTGAGGTGTAGTCATGCTGAGGTGTAGTCATGCTGAGGTGTAGTCATGCTGAGGTGGTGTGTAGTCATGCTGAGGTGTAGTCATGCTGAGGTGTAGTCATGCTGAGGTGTAGTCATGCTGAGGTGTAGTCATGCTGAGGTGTAAGTATGTATGTATGTGACAGAAGCTTGTAAACACGATATCTCAAGAACCGCGTGGTGGATTTACCTACTTGGTATATGAATGTGTTGTGGTCTATAGATGAGCCCTATTGATATTGGTGCTGATGTTATGAATATTGATTAGGCTTGGGCGATATATCGATATTTCGATATATTTCGATATTGACCTATATCGATATGGCCGATATTGAGTTCAAGGGTCATATCGATATATCGATATTATGTTTTTTTAATAATACACAATACATGAACTATTAAAAAGCTAAACATGACTTTCAAACATCCAAGTATTTTTTTATTAAACAGCCACTAAAAGTTAATGAATTTCATTTATATCGAAGTTTCAGGCACTCAGTTATAATAAAACTTATTAAAACATTAATATTGTGATAACAATTACCCCAAAATCCTTCCATGAACAAAAGACCACTTGACTCGCGGAGCACAGAGGCATTGCGCAATACTTCAATTTTATACTTGATGGCTTACGATGTTCAGACAACAAAAATCATAAGATGTTGAATCCTCAAACATCGTTTTAAATTTCCTCAAAAGGAATACTGAATCTGAATTTTTATATCAAACAATCATTAATTGACAAATTACTGACAAAACTATGAGGTTTTTCTCACTATTTTGTTCGTTCAGAAAGTCTAAAGTAAAAGTGACAGACTGGTCTTGCCAGATCGATCAGATAATGTACAGTGCAGTAATTACATACACTTAGTATCACTGTACAGTCTATGTACACACATACCATCTAGGCTATCACTGTTTCTTCTGAGTGACAACACTCGTGCGATGATTGAAGCAGACTAGAAATTGATAATACGCATCATATATAGACTTCTGAATGTCTAGAAGTCCATATAATGCTACCAAAATAATGCCTTTTCAGTACAACTTTCATAAGAAGTAAGTGAGTTATAAAATTTTAGGAAGAATTGAGCCGATTTTCGTAAGGCATACAGTGTAGGCCTAATACCAGTTCCACAACATTTTTTTTTTTTAAAGAATATGCTGAGGTCTAAACTTTTTCAAAGTTTCTGTGATTGATCTTTTGAGATAGAAACCATGTAAAGAACATTTTAAAACGCAATGGGTGTTTATTTAAAGATGATATGTTTATATTTTGCAGTGATTTCTATTAATTTGTACAAAAAGTTTTACTTAACTTTTTTTGAGCCGAGGCGAGATTACCTTGCCCAGAACAGTACATACGACTTACGTATGACGTTCTATAATTTGCATATCGATATTTCGATATTATCGATATTTTACAGGCGATATATCGATATTGCATAATGTTCAATATCGCCCAAGCCTATTATTGATTAGTAGGCGGGGCTAAATGTAAAATTCTCTTAACAAGCTTGTAAACATGATATCTCAAGGACAGTAAGGTGCATTTATGTCATACTTAGTATATGGATGTGTTGTGGTCTGTAGATGATCCCTATTGTTTTTGGTGCTGATGTCATGTGAATATTAATTAGTAGGCAGAGCTTTATGCAAAATTCTGTTAACAAGCTTGTAAGCACATTATCTCAAGATCATTAAGGTGGATTTATGCCATACTTGGTTTATGGGTGTTGTGGTCTACAGTTGATCCTATTGTTTTTGGTGCTGATGTTATAAATCTTAATGAGAAGGCGGGACTAACTGTGAAATTCTGTTTATGTTCATATTTCCACAAACCCATGTCAGATTTAAATCAAACTTGGTATGATGCTGTTGATAAAAGCAAGGATGATACAGGATCCCATAGAATGTTGAGTTGTTGACTTCATTATTATTCATGTTAGGTGGAGCCAAATACAATTTTTCATTGGTTGTTGTGATTGTGGCTTATAGCTTAAGGCAAAAACTTTAACATTTTTACAAGAATCAAAGTATACACAAATCACATGTTTGGGTTTGATAAATAAGCTCAATGTGTAAGAAAACAACATTTAAAGATATATGATAAAAAATTAAATAAATTGCTTCTAATCCAAAGTTAGCATCGGAGCCACATGGGATATCTCCTTCTGGTTAATAACTAAGATTTAGAAAAGAAATTGAGAGAATTCCATAAAGATTTTGAGCTGTCTGCCCAGACATACATCACAAATGTAGCATTAATGAAAAACTAATCAGTATTAACTAAAAAGCTAAAAGCATTATTTTCAAAATTCTGAAACTGAGATGCTCAGAATTTACTGCTCTTCCAACTAATAAACTAGAAATTGAATTAGTTTAAGTCTTCACTATTTTGTTTGTGATATTTTTGGTTCGCATGCGAAGCATTTATGCGAACCTATGTAATGGCGATTACGTTCGTCCGGCCGTCCACAGATTTGTCTTGAGATTTCCTCAGAAATGAGTTTTTTGAGAATTCCTTAGAATTTCCTTATAAAATTTTAAAGTTTTTCAGAGGTTCTTAAGATAGGATTAAAGACTAGTTTCTTAAAAAGTCTACAATACATTTGATATTTTCTTAGAAGATAACTGTAAAATGATATAATTTTTCAATATTCTTCAGAGATCCTCAAGTCTCTCTTGTAGCACTTGAGATTTGAAATCTTTAAAATTCTGTAAAATATTTGGGCACCAAACAGTTATATCAGGCATGATTTTTTAAACTCCTCCTTTATTATTGTGTTCATTTGCATAAAGTTACTACAGTATATGACCTGACCAGACTTTTTTATTTAGCATACTTAGTCAGGGAGTGTGACAAGATGTGATTGCATATAAACATAGGGAGGGATGCCATGTGGGACATGGATGGGGGCCATGAGGGACATATGATATAATATTTAACATGTTGTATACACCAAGGGCTATATCAGGCATAATTATTTGACTCCACCTTTTTTTCTTATTCAACAACTCATTTGCATTTAGGTTATTATATGAACTGACACTTTAATACATAGTATGCTCAATCAGGGACTGTGATAGCTAGGATGAGACTTCTTATGGAGCTTATGGGACGTCATGTGAGACATAGGGTGGGATGACATGTGGGATGCCATATGGGACATGGGGTGGGATACCATATGGGACATGGGGTGGGATGCTAGTGGAACAGGGTGGAATGCCACGTAGGATATGTGGTGGAATGCCATGCAGGACATAGGGTGGATTTCCATGGGATGGAATGTCATGTGGGACATGGGATGATTTGGGATGTCATGTGGGACATGGCGTCCCATCCCATTTCAACAAGTCATTTGCATTAAGTTATTATATGAACTGACACTTTCATACATAGTATGCTCGATCAGTGACTGTGATAGCTAGGATGAGACTTCTTATGGAGCCTATGGGATGTCATGTGGGACATGGGGTAGGATGCCATGTGGGACATGGGGTGGGATGCCATGTGGAATAGGGTAGAATGCCATGTGGGACATGGTGGGATGCCACGAGTAACACAGAGTGTGACATAGGTTGTGATGCCATGTGTGACATAAGGTAGGATGTCATGTGTGACATAAGGTAGGATGGCATGTGTGACATAGGGTAGGAGGCTATGTGGGACATAGGGTGGGAGGCCATGGGAACATGGGATGTGATGCCATGTGGTACATAAAGTAGGATGTCATTGAGACATTGGGAGGGATACCATATGGAACATATGGTGGGATGCCATGTGGGAGATTAGGTGGGAAGCCACTGATGCAGGACACAGGGAGGGATGCCATGTGGGACATAGGAAGGGATGTCATGTGGTACATATGGTTGGATTAATGTGGGACACACATGTAGGATGGGATCCATGTGGGTCATAGCATGGGATGCCATGTGGGACATATGGTGGAATGCCATGTGGGACATATGGTGGAATATGCCATGTGAGACACTGTGTGGTGGAATGCCATGTGGGAGATATGGTGGAATGCCCTGTGTGACATATGATGGAATGCCATGTGGGACATGGGATGTCATGTGGGACATGGGGTGGGATGCCATGTGGGACATATGGTGGAATGCCATGTGGGACATGGGGTGGGATGCCATGTGGGAGATATGGTGGAATGCCATGTGGGACATGGGGTGGGATGCCATGTGGGTCATAGGATGGGATGCCTTGTGGGACATATGATGGAATGCCATGTGGGACTTGGGGTGGGATGCCATGTGGGGAGATATGGTGGAATGCCATGTGGGACATGGGATGGGATGTGTGGGACATGGGGTAGGATGCCATGTGGGACATGGAGTGGGATGCCATGTGGGACATGGGGTGGGATGCCATGTGGGACATAGAGTGGGATGCCATGTGGGACATGGGGTGGGATGCCATGTGGGAGATATGGTGGAATGCCATGTGGGACATGGGATGGGATGTGGGTGTGGGACATGGGGACATGGAGGATGCCATGTGGGACATGGGTGGGATGCCATGTGGGACATGGGGTGGGATGCCATGGGACATGGTGGGATGCCATGTGGGACATGGAGAGGGATGCCATGTGGGACATGGGGTGGGATGCGATGTGGGACATGGAGTGGGATGCCATGTGGGACATGGGGTGGGATGCCATGTGGGACATAGTATGCCATGTGGGAATTAAGTGTGAGATGCCATTTTTATGATTGGCCGGATCATATGATATGGGTGTCAATTTGCATGGGCATGCGAACCATGACGATATTTACCGTTTTAGTTGTTTTTGACCCTCATTGTCATGGTGCTGTTAAGCCCTCATCAAACAAACAGACTGATAAGTACTCCTTATTATAAGATGAACTTGCCTCACCACTGAACAAATCCTTTACAATTTGTCTCTAATATAATACCATTGTTGATTTCATTTTCAGGTCTTACAGCTAATAGATCAGTGTCTGTTTCTCTGGAGGATTATGAAGGCCCACTCTCCAGCAACCCAACAGTGCACCCAGACTACACGCTGTGGTTTTCCAATTCCTTCATCTTGCTTTTCCTCATTTATATCATAAACCAAAATCTCGGCGAAAACATCTTGAGGAAAGTGAAAGAGTATACTGACTATGCACTGCAAGTCTGGAGGACGGGAGAATTTTACGAGCAGGTTGGGATGCAAGAGATTGATAATGACGAGGTGGGTTGAGAGTAGGGTGAAGAACAGGAGAGGTTTAAAGAAGGAAATTATAGATGGGGTGGATTTCGAATTTGAGGGGCAAATTCCCACTTGCGTTGACATGGATTGATGTAGAGGAAAAAGGCGTAGGAAGTGGCAAACTGTCCCCTGAGAGGATTAGGCCTTCCCGCTTGCATGCTTTATTAACAGTTGGGCGGTAAATTTGAGAAATTATTAAAACAGGACGATATTGTAAAATTATTGGAAGTTTTGGTAAAAGTTTCTGAAAATTAAAGACAAAAATTGAAAATTAAACAAACATTTCCCAAAAATAAAGGAAATTGACGAACAATTCCTGAAAATGAAGTGATTATCTGAGTAGATTTAACATTAGAATGAAACCGTCCATCTCCTCACTATCCTAACTCTTATTACACCATTATTTATTAACACCCTCTTGGCACATTTGACTCTGACTGTCGCAGTGCCGTTAAACATCAACAGACCAAACCAAACTTTAGAATGAAAATGGTCATCTTTTAATCAATCAAATTATCAAACTTTGTCTTCATTACGCCCAATCCTTGCTACAAATTTTAAGTCTTTTCAACCGCAAGAACCTTTATTTCAGCGGGTATGACTTTTAGACTGCTGGAAGCAACTAAGGAAGCCACCACAGATAGTTCAGTGATTTTACACATCAGTTATTACATTCCTGATCATCTATATGCACACAATGGAATTTATTGTGAAGAGCCAGGTATTGTGGATAGGGTTACAGCAGGGCCAAGTCATATGTGTAATGTGGGCTGAGGATTCATTTAAACTTTTAAAAGGATGTTTTCATCAGTGAGTTGTAAATACTCTGGTAAGCTTGGGTGCAATAGACTGAAAATTTATAGCCAAAGTTATTCATCATGTTGACTTTCACAGCCATTTTGGAGCATTAAAAAAAAGAAATCTTTGGAGCTTCCGGGCCTGGATCCCAACCAAGGCTTCACCCCATTAAACCTCACAAGGGTATTACACAGTGGCACATTTGGCACTTCAGTACTGTGCCCCAAGTCAAAATCTCTGGCGATGCCATTGGTAGAAGGAAGTGGGGAGGGGAGGGGGCAGGATCTGTTCCCAACTCATATTGTGTGATTGTATAGACATGTGTATTTATTTTTAATAAGTCAGGCAAATACAAATTTTTGTAGGGCAAATTTGACTTGCACCCCCCTGGGCTCGAAATCAAGTTTCTGCTTGAAGTGTCAGCTTCCCCTCCCCTTTGAGGAAAATCCTGGCTATAATTAAAGCATGTTAGGGATATCAGTGGTTAGACATGTGTGTCTGGTATGACAGAAGACAATGATACACTCATGTCCTTTGTATTTGATAATGCCAGTTGAAATAAGTCTGCTGTAAAAGATTCAAAAATTTAAATTCGATTACCGGTATATTCTTTAAAAAAAAATTCTTCAGAAGGTAAGTCACGGTTACTAAAACCCAACTATGTTGTAGTTGTTTGCTGACATATAAATTGAGAATTTTTGGTTCACAATGGAAGATGTTTGGTCTAAATTAGTGGTCAAACTGGAAGAATTTTGGTTCAAAAATTAATTATAATTCAGTTGATAGGAATAAAAAATACCAATAACTCTGTTTTCTATGATTTTTTTTTATTTTAGTTAATTATATTTCTTGCTTTGGCAAAACAAAACAAAACTTTTTGGGGAGGATAGCTGCCAATAACCCCCTTCCCTCACTTTCTCACTCATAAGTGTGTGATTTGTATAGACTTCTTACTGTAAAGCATTTGTACTACATTATACAATTTCTCAGGCACAATTTGACCTTCGTTGTCGTGGTGCCGTTAAGACCTCATCAAACAAACAAACAAACAATTTACTAAGTGGTACATCATGAAGGTATTGATTTGTGCAATAAAACATCTTGAACATTTTAATAAAATTGTTGTGTTCTTTCAATGTAATTTATTCCTATTTTTTAAATTGGGTTATGTTAGATATGCAACACTACTTGTAAAGGAGAGGTGGCACTTGTGTGATCATTTTTGTGTGCACATTCCACCAGTTTGTGTACCTTTGACAGTAATTAAGGGGCACTTCATTTTCAAAAAATCACTTTGTCATTTAAAAATAAAAAAGTGTAGGGGTGGGGGGGGCACATGCCCCCTTTTCTCCACTACCTAGACCCTATGGAACTGGCAAGATGTGGAAGAAAGACCCATAAAATTTGATCACTTATGGATATTATGAGGAGTGACCACACAACGTGCCCTAATTGCTGAAAAGAGACAAAAATAAATAAATATAATTCCCAACCCTCGCTTAGAACAACATTCCTCGAGGAGTATGGGTTTATACAAAGGTTTAGGATGCGGAGGGAAGATGAGGTAAAATTGGGGAATATTTTAAGGTAACTGGTAAAATTAAATATGATAGATTGGAAAAAAGTTTTGTAAGATTAAATGATATTTTGGTTAGGGTAAGACTAAAAGAGACGAACTTAATAAAAATTTACGAAAATTAAAGATTTCCTGATGAGCAACGATGTATGTCGTAATATAACAATTAATTTTCCAATGCAAGTTTTGCAGTTTGTAACTGGAAAATGTTGGAGGAAATTATGCCCCTGAGAAGTGACCCATATGCTTCTGGGCTCATTCTGTCAAAAAATTCTACTCCGCCTCCGATTTTCATATCTGCAAAGCCGTAAAGGTTTCTTTCGGTAATAGTGGTTTGTTTTGTTATGGAATGGTAAACTGATAACTACGTTTAAACTTTTATATAGCATAGCAAGGTTTAGCGTCCCGAAAGCATCCAGTGCTGGACATTATTTTAAGACAACATCAGCAAGGGTCCTTTTCCTGGTCTCTGCCCAGTGTTGTAATTCTAGTGTGAGAAGGATAGGTAAAATCACGGTACCTGATCAAATTTGCAGTTTATTGGCCTGGGCGATCATAATATCACTGGATACGTAACACGGGACCCCAACATCAATTTATAAGTGTGTGAGGGAAGGGTGTGGTTGGGTAAAGCATAAACTTTGATACACAAGTCAACTTAATAGGAAAAGTAGCATAAAGTTTGACTGACTCTCATTAGGGAAGAAAGTGGGGATCATTGCCCCTACCCCCTGCTCCTATGCGGGCCTATACAATACGTACGCTATAAGAAATCGACTCGGATTAAGAAATGGGTTATATACACTAAAACATCAAGTCACACTGCAGTCTATTTAAATCTATTTTCTGTGGCAATAAAAAAAAAAATCGGCAAAATAAACCATGTTTTCATCGTTAAAAAGTTAACTATTAAAATATGAGCAAGAAGAAAACCATCATAACTGACCTGTTGAATATGATAGCCAAGAATTATGGTTAATATAATATTTCAGATTGTCAGATTTTCCAAAATTACAAATTTTGCTGTAAGACTATAGGGCTAAACATTTGTGTATATATTCTCCAACTATTTATGGAACAAAGATCGATTTTGGACCAGAAAATTTGAAAATGACCCTAAAATTGTCTTAGAAGCTTATGGTAGGTCTATTTATATACCAATCTAAATGGGGAAAATGAATAGAAAGGGTATTTTGAGCATTTGAAATTTTGTGTATTGTGCTTATGTATATTTTTAGATCTTGTATGTTGAAAAATGTTCTTATCGACGACGACGAGTGAACACACAATTAACGCTCAATACGACCCGGATGAGAACACAGGTTCTACAGACAGACATAATATCGACAATCAAGTCAATGTCCACGGCCTTTGATAACCACTGGCGTGTCTACCCAACCCAAGCTTGAACCCAGGGCCTCGTGGTCTGTAGACATGTATGATAACCGCTACACCACAGTAGGTAGAAAAACAAGGTAACAGTAAAAGTTGGGGAAAAGGATCTCTATCAGCGCAAGAATTTAGATATCGAGGGCAAAAGAGGGACAGGGTTGTTCCATTTAAGTAAGGGGGAATCCTCCAAATGCTCCTGCAAAAGATCGTTGTTGAACCAGAAGATTTTAAAATTATTGTAACTTGAAAACAGGGGTGTAGCCAGCCTTTCAGATTGGAGGGTCGTCGTGGGGGCCATGCCCCTCCCCCAATCACACACCAAAAAATATTAATAATAATTACACATCGAAAATATATGTTTCGCCTCATTTCCTTCATGTTCCGTAGCTTTTTGGAACTTCACTCCTTGAAAACACACTACGCGATTTGGCTTCAATTTAAACGTATTTCATATCTCTAAACTGTAATTCCTCAGAGCTTAGGCCCCTGGACCCCACGTAAGCAATGGCGTCTTACGGCGACATACTTTTGGTTACCCCCATCAAAAATACCTCTCGCCACTCATGGTTAACAAAAATCCACTCATGGTTAACAAAAATCCACTCATGGTTAACAAAAATCCTGGCTACACCCGTGTGTCACCGAGGGAAATATTTTAAACTTTAGCATATTTTCTAATTTTTGGCTAATTTAATGAAAAAGGCTAGAAGTACACATTTTGTAACTTAAGAAATGCATTCATATCCAAAATTTAATAAAATAAAAATAAAAATATATAATATATTTTCATACACATACATTCAAAAATATTTTTTAGACATATTGACATTTTAGGAATGAAAGTTATATCACAACCAGTTTATTTGATTAGATATAAAACACAGTGTATGATACATTTTATCAATTTGTATCGTCCCATGAATAACTTCAGGAGTGAACGCTGTCGTGCTGGTAACGTCACTTCAGGTTTTCAATTTTCCTTATTGATTGAAAGAGATCTGTGATGTTATCGATAACTCATGACGGCCTATATACGTTCGGTTCGGCAGTGTATGGTCGAAAACACAGCATATTTCTCGCGATCGATTAATAGCCAAAATTGACAACCGGAAGTGATCTTTCCAACACAGTGGCGTTCACTTTTGGGAATGTATTCATGGGACAAGACCTTTCCTTTAAACTATATTTTGATCAAATTATGAAAATGTTGTTCTGTGACATAAAGTGCATGGATTTTGTTCAAATGTTGAATTTCGTGGGTCTACGGTCCATCCACCGCTGGGAACTCCTGGGACTCACATCTAGTAGGGCCAGTACCCAACTTCTTGGTTGCGGCCCTGATCCTGCAGGCATATATTATCTTAATAAAATATGACAACAAATGTTTCTTTTTTAACATATATACAAATGGCCCACCAACCACTTGGCGCAACCCTTTTAAAAATTCTGGCACTGGTGCGTCAACATAAAAATCTACACAAGGTTCATCAGCAAACTTTATATGATAGGCGTAGGGGCGTAGGGCGTGGGGACTTTATGATGTGCATGGGGTGAGGGGACTTCAGTAATATGACTAGGATAATATTTTCATTATGTAAATTTTGTATCAAATAAATTACAATTCAGTTTATGTAGGCCTAAAACATGGGGCTCTTTCTTTCGTTTAGATACACATTTTTTCTTCTTTCTTTTTCTTGGAGGGGGAGCTTTTTAGCTTAAATATATATATATATATATATATATATATATATATATATATATATATATATATATATATATATATATATATATATATATATATATATATATATATATATATATATATATATATATATATATATATATATATATATATATATATATATATATATATGAATGAATTTATATAAACATATATATATATATATATATATATATATATATATATATATATATATATATATGTTTATATAAATTCATTCATATATATATATATATATATATATATATATATATATGTTTATATAAATTCATTTCATATATATATATATATATATATATATATATATATATATATATATATATATATATATATATATATATATATATATATATATATATATATATATATATATATGTATATATATATATATATATATATATATATGTATATATATATATATATATATATATTTTTATATATATATATATTTATATAAATATATATATATATACAAATATATATATATATATATATATATATATTATATAAATATATATATATATATATATATATATATATATTTATATATATATATATATATATATATATTTATATAAATATATATATATATATATATATATATATATATATATATATATATATATATATATATATATATATATATATATATATATATATATATATATATATATATATATATATATATATATATATATATATATATATATATATATATATATATATATATATATATATATATATATATATATATATATATATATATATATATATATATATATATATATATATATATATATATATATATATATATATATATATATATATATATATATATATATATATATATATATATATATATATACAATATTTCTGGTAAATCATGAACGTTTTACCATAAACATTCTCCCTACTGCCCTGTCATAACTACCTAGTCAAAACTTGTATAGCTCTACACACCCGTAGACTCTTTGATAAATCACAATTCCAGTCAGCGATTTTACGTTGGCACTTCAATCGGTTTGATCGAACTCTTGCAACACACCTTCTTGAAGCAAAAGAAAATGACATCCAAGACGAAGATGATCATTTCTGCAAGGGTGATGGTCGAGATACCGACATACAATCCCATCAAGCCGCCGACGGAACCAAGCAAACTCTCTATCTACAGAAAGAAACAAAATAAAAGATTGACTGTAAACGAAAAGACAAGATAATTATGTATTTCCCCCACCAAGTTTTCCACCAGGGGGAAATATACCTCTTTTTAGTTTTACCGAAATGGGACTAACAAGGGGCACGTGCCGTAGCCCGTCTCTTCCATCAAGCTAAGTATAACACAACATATTTGAGTAATCATATGAATTTTGGGTACAATGGGGGATTTTCCTCCCTTTATTCCATGTTTATATCTTTTGGTGATTTTTTTTGTTGTATTTTAGTGTGATTTATTGATTCCCCCTACTTTCCGTAGGGAACTTTCATTTTGTGACTTTACCCCCTCTTCCCTATCCTCTTCGGCAAGCAAATCCCGCCCCTGCACGGGTAATTGAATAGTCAAAACATTGATTTGTTTCTTTGAGTAAAAATGAAGGCTAAAGTTTTAGTGTGACGAATTGAAGGGTGCAGTATAAACCAGAGCATAAATGATGTAAGTAGCTCAACATATGGGTTATGATCAGAAGATGGCGGCATACCAGCAAAGTTTTAGGCTAGCTTTGGAATGTGTAAACTCAAGCACAAAAGATTACAAAGCCATCTATCATTAATTAAATGTCGCAGTGCAAATTCAATTGCAGCATGTTTTGTGAATAGCTTATATGTATTTCTGAACATTAAAATGAAGTTGTTGTTTTTCACGAAAAAATCAATACATTAGAAAAAAAGTTTCTTGAATAATTTAAAAAACCCACAAGTAACCAATTTCTCAAATATTTCATTTCATAAATTGCTCATTAAATCAAGTATTTGAATATTCAGGAAAAGCAATCAATCAATCAGTATATTTCTTATATAATCATGCCATAAATTGTAGAACAATTTTATCCGACCAATTACAACATTGGATTTAAAATATATTTAGTTGCCACAAACAAATAGAAGAACCAATGTATTCGAAACGCTGAAAATTGTAATTAATTAATATAGTCATACGAAACGTTATTTGAATAATTTAGGCCTAAAGTAGTCAAAATATCGTCTCGTATGCCTAATTAAGAGTATTTTGATTAAATTAGATTGACAATGAAATTAGAAAATATGGAATCAAAATGGAAACTAGTAACTTACTGTATATGCTTCTACTTGTTCGATCAGTTGGTAGTTCAACTCTTCAAAATAAATTTTGACTCTGGCGAGATTTTTCCTAAAATCAAAGAAATTTAAAGTTTGAAATAATTGTTAGAATTTTATTGTATATTTCATCCCACAATTAAGACAATGATTTGCCTTCTTTTAATATTTTGTACACAAAATGACAGAAGTAGTATATAAAAATGTTGGGTCGTAAGCAGTGGCGAAGCCAGCATTAAAAACGTGAGGGGGTCCGAGAAGGTTCTAGACCCCCCTCCCATGACGAATTTTTCAAATTTACCCGACTTCTAATTAAGGATAATTTTGTTTTGTTAAAGCAAAATAAGATATAAAAAGCTAAGTTTATCCCAATTGTTGATAATGGGGGAAGGTCCCCCACCACTGGTTAAATATGAAACGTATCCTGATTTGACTAATTTGAGATCGACATTCATTTAAAAGGGACGGCGAAACATGTTTCAAGTATTGACATAATGAAGTATGGCTGTATGGGGAGAGGGGGGGGGGTAGTGCGCTGAACATTTGGATGTTAGAGGCGCTATCGCGAGCATTTTCAGTGAACCAGGGAATGTGGGGACATTTGTATACACAAACATAACCGTCCTCCCTCTCCGCCGTCCCCCTCCCATTTGCAGACGTTTCTTTCATTTGCAAAAAATAAAATGTCCTTTGTAAAGGATTAGTTCAGTGGTCAAGCAAGATTATCTTATATAAAGAAGAAACAAAATGGTAAAAAAATCGTTTAAAAGTCTTATTCCGTTAAGGAGATACAAGTATTCAAGTTTAAAGCTCTGTATTATCTGTGTAGAAATGACTGGTGTACTAAGTCTACTATGGAAAGTTGGTGTCATCCTCATAACAAATTGTTATATTCAGATATTAAAGAGAGTTTTTTTTTTTTTCACTATTTAAATTACTTTTCCTGGTGGAACTTTCTCCAGGTGGTATATTATAAATACCCTTGCTAGATTCAGTTTTACTACTTTTTTGACGTAACCCATGGTTCTTAAGCCACAAAATCGCAAGACCAAATATAATAGAACAAAGACTTTAAGGAATCTGAGGCTAACTTTAAACTTAGGTATCTCCTTAACGGAATAAGATTTGTGAATGCTTTCTTCACCATTTTGTTTCTTTTGAAGTCTTCTTTCATATAAGATGGACATCCTTAACCATTGATCTAATCTTTTGATATCGAACACTGCCCCTTTTAGGCCGCAATTGAAACCTTGTGCTGTTAATAACTCCCATATCCCCGTTTTAAGTCTCAAGAACTATTTCAATACGGTCTTTTATACCTGTGCCGGGTGTGTGCATCCCCTAACTTCAGAGAATGTGATCATTTCGGGTGGGTTTTCGGGTACACTACGACCTCTTGTTGGAGACCTAAATGGAATACTCATCTATTTCTAACGAGTGCTTTCTCTCTTTTTTTGAAGAAATTGTTCAAAATGCCCACGTGAAATATACTAAAAACCACTCTTGCTTGATCTGCTTTTTGTATTATTTGAGATCGATAGGCACAGCATCTCCGCATAACTGCTCCCATAGGCGGGATTTAAGAGGTGTTGGGTGCATGTTCCCTCACTTTTTTCCATAATTTGTATCTTTTGTATGGTAATCACCCCTCCCCCTCCCCTACTTTCTACAAGCAAATTTGATTTTGTGACTTTGTCTCCCCCTTCACGTTTGATGCGCAAATGACTTCTCCTTATTAAGCCAATCAGAGAGCGCCCATAGACAGCTGGATAAGCGTTGACACATATAATGTATAATGATTATTAATCAAAACAAAAAAATTGTGCTTTACCTTGTGACTTCCACATTCTGTAGAATTCGTGCAGCTTGCGGGTTCGATTGCGAGACACGGCTATAAAGATGTTCCTATTATAAAAGACATACAGGAAGTTTTTATATATTGGAATCTGAATCAGCAATTTCCGGAAAACTAATGTCACATGGCCGAGATTCACATGTTCATAATGGACCAATCGTATACTGGGGGAATCTTATTGACCAATCAATCTTGACCGTCTGCACAATTCACGCAATAGACCTTTTCAAACAGACTTCAGCCGAACGTTAAACGTCAGAGTAATTTAACCAATCAAATGCTGGAGGAATTTTCCTTTTACTAACCAACCAATCAGCTGCAGGGAAAATTGGTAAAAACAACAATACGCGCGCTTATTACCTTCATAAGCTTGTACGGACGTACGTGCTAGCACAATGCAATAAGATAGTGTGTACATACGTACACGTAAACGTTATGTAAAATGTGTTCGGTATTTAGGATGAGTCTTAAATCTGAACAACCAGTTTGTCGGTGAAAACAAAAGCATTCTACCATTACAGCCAGTGTGAAACCGGTCACCTGTGGAGGTTAAAATCTCTACGTTCGCTTTGGTAATTTTGCAGGAAATTGTTGCAAATGTGAAAGTAATATCGTAGAAAAGATCATTTTGAAGTTTGAAATATATGTATCGTGCGTACGCAGAATAAAGTGGTGTTCACTTGTGCACAAACCGTAGCACGTTTTCACCGATAAAGAGTCCCAGATGTTCAAAATGCCCAGATGACCGAATACTCTAATAAGTTTCTTGTTGTATGCACACGTTTGCGTCAAACTTTCAACTGCCCTGCCTGGATATTTGTTTTCCTATGGAGTGTTTTTCTTTTTCCACGAGGATAGGAAGTCTTCCTTTCAGACTGTCGCAATTAAGGAATATGCAATAACCAGGTAAATTTGAAGTTAAAATTCTGCCTCACTTACGTTTATGACACAGTATAGTCTGTATAGCCAGTACGTTCAATAAACTAATAAATGCTGTTTTTGTGAACGAAACACTGGATGTTTGTCGGGGTTCACATTCCCTCAGCATTTACGAAACATTAAAAGCATTTGTGCACAATTTAGACACAACAATAGGACGTAAAATGACAAACATTGTTCTTCTTTTTAAAACGTTGGTGTTTAGTGCAGAATGGTATGAAATTGTGCCGTTGACCTCACAGCACAATATATGAAAACAGTATCGAGAACTTTCGGCAGCAAATTCCTTGTAATCTGTGAATGAGACGACAAATTTTGCATATCGGGAAACTTGTGTGAATGGTTTTCTGTTTGGTATGGAATTTCCTTACCAAATTAAGCTGCAATTCAAGTCTCTGAATAGTTCAGTTAAGTGCCTATTTCTGTGTGCATATATTGTTGATTAGTGTGTAAAATTGTGTTTTTAATGAGCTTGACCCCATACGCTAGTAAATTGTGCAGACGATCAGGGTGTCTCCAGAATTTGATAGGTTCATTATGGTCACGTGAATTTCGGCCATGTGACATTATTTAAATTAGAATTTCGGAAATTATCGATTCCAATATGAAAATGTCTGATGGACCAATCGTATGTAAAAATGTTTTCAATCGCATGCATCGTACGTCATACATGATGGTAATACGCGCGTGTACTGCTGATTACAGTGTTTCTTTAATCAAAACTGCACCTGATTGGTTAGGCACGGTAACAAAGGAAATACCCCCAGCAGTTGATTGGTCGATTTAAGTACTGAAGTAATCACTTTCGGCTAAACTCAGTTTGAAAAGGTCTACAATGATAGGAGGGGCATGTGAAAAGGGTATGGGACGAAACTCATAAGAGAGCACGTTCTATGACGTCGCTTTAGTAAACATGGAGAGAAACGATCGTAATTACCGCCTTTTAAAAGATAGAACTTTCCACGAAGGGGCACTTCTTAACCCCTTGCTCCCGTGCAATGGAGGGCATTTCTTGCAGGTGAATGTGAAGGGCAAGGAGAGATCGCTCCGTTGCCACGTGGTGGTGCACTGCAGGCGTCCTTGGGTATAGTTCCATATATGTTGTGAATTGTAACCATTATGTGTTGCCCGCTTACAACATAATTGTATATTTACTTCTATTTGATTTATCTATTTTCCATTTTCATGCATGTATTACAATATTTACAATGAAAGGACATAATTGATAAGAAAATGGTAGTAAGGCTTAGAATTCAGAGCTTTTACAAGAAGCCCACCGTAACTTAAATTAATTGATTACAAAGGAAATGTATAGGAAAGTGAAATAGTGAAAATAGAACAGTAGAAGGAAAAGATTAACCCCACCTCTAAATATCTCAGAGGATGTGATGCCATTCAGGCAACTACTAGTCAGTGAGCAACCAATGCACCGAAGGAAGAGGGGACATTAAATAGGGTTAGGGACAAGGACGGCTAACGGCTCCTTAGATCATACAGATTTTAAGGTCCCCTATTATGGTAAGAATATGTTTGAAAAAAAACGAAAAAACTTTGGCATATATAAAATACGCTATATATATATATATATATATATATATATATATATATATATATATATATATATATATATATATATATATATATATATATATATATATATATATATATATATATATATATATATATATATATATATATATATATATATATATATATATATATATATATATATATATATATATATATATATATATATATATATATATATATATATATATATATATATATATATATATATATATATATATATATATATATATATATATATATATATATATATATATATATATATATATATATATATATATATATATATATATATATATATATATATATATATATATATATATATATATATATATATATATATATATATATATATATATATATATATATATATATATATATATATATATATATATATATATATATATATATATATATATATATATATATATATATATATATATATATATATATATGAGTCTTGGGCTAGGGCGGACTGGCCAGTCAGTCCATCGGTCAATGACCGATGGGCCCCACCCTGGTGCCGCCCGGCTTCAAAATAGTGTATAATAAGCCTCACAGATCCACCGGGGGTCAGACACTACGCCCGTCGTTCAGTCACGCTTCTTGGTGCCCCTTTGGGACCGATAAAATTTTAACCCCCAGTCCGACTCTGTCTTGGGCTGTAGAAGTGCCTTCAAATCCAAAGAAACAAATAAGCAGACCAAGATCTGGGCAGGAGCTAGGCTGCTAGGGGCTTAACTCCCTGCACAAAAATATGCACGGATAACCGTATAAAAACCGAGACGCCCTAAGCCCCTCCCCCAAAAAAAAAAAAAAAAAAAAAAGTTATGCACACTACGAAATATATATAAAACACAATAATTATTTCGAAGAATTTGAATTGTACAAGGATGTGACTTTCTTTGGGGCGAAGTTGGGTTGAAAGTACTTAAATGATACAATTTGTTTGTGAGGGGGGATTAACTAGTATTTGGCCCACGGTACTGGAATCATCACTTGCACAAGTAGGCCTCTACATTATACATGCAGTTTTCTTCGACGGGGAATTACTTTTTCGGTTTACCAAAAGTTGAGAAAGTTACCCGACTGACTTATACCCACACGGCCTATGAAAGAAATAGCCTATCCCCCAAGAACGCTTGGTACTATGGATACGTCCTGGCACCACCCCCTGACAATTTACATTTGGAAAGCACTGAACGAGTATTACCTCGTAACGTTCTGACGGCCAGAGAGTGGTTGACGTGACGGTGCTGTAAACGACCTCTCTGAAAGAAAGATAAAGAAATGACCGAATTAAATGAGAAGTAATTAACAAAACAGAAGAACAATGGGTATATTATGTAAAATGTTGTTAATTTTATTTATTTTTTACTTTTATCTGAACTAGAAACCTGTGTAGTTCTAATGCCTTATTGTTTAGAAGCTGCTGTAGTGCAGGGGATGATAATGTTATTTTACGGACTTCTATCAAATGTCACTACTTAGGCCTACGATTATGATTAACATCTGAGGATATTGAGATCTGTTTAATTACATTTTGTTAATCACTTAGAGACCCCATTTAAATTTCAAATCAGCATGTTTCATGGCCCCTTCACTATTTCAAGATAATTACAGGTATGGAACAAATGGATCATGGCTGCTTATTTATCACTATTTCAAGATATTTACGTTAAGCCCCACCTACTTATCAATATTCATGAAATCAAGACAAGCAATATTAGGGAAAATGCATCTGTGTATTACATATTGTGTCCTTTGTACCATTGAGCAAAAGAGAGTTACATAAGGCTTTACGTTCTCCCAGTGGACCCCCCCCCTCCTCCCTCCCAAAGGGGTCTCAACCACTGTTAACATTAGGAATTTAGATATAAAGAAGATTTCTTGGCTTGATCAACTAATCTATGCTGAGGTTTATAGGTCATGTTTGATAGCAATAGCAACTTTAAGTCCCAGTTGTGCGAATGACTGTTTGATATCAATTTTCCCCTCCCCTAGTTGTGGGAATGCATCTTTGATTGGTAGGTGCTAATACACTATAAATATATGTGTTTTAAACTGACACGTTTTTACATTAAGTTTTAAAATGTAGACCGATATATTGGATATTTTACATCCAGTCTTTAACAGTTAAGGTTATATAGAGATAATCCACCTGTGTAGAACTGATGAATGGGGACCCGCCGGGAATTGCATCAGGGACATCTAACTTGGCAATGTCATGATATGACCACTTATAGATCAAAGTATTTTTTTTTTTAAGGATTTAGATAATTATACAAAGTCACTAATGACGATCAACCCGTGAAACATCCTTTGCAACTGTTGTGATTGAGAAGGAAAGCAATTCAAAGGTCTTGCCACCGTCTACTTATTCATCTAGTCTTTGTCGTTGGAACACAATAATGCTATTGCAGACAATAAGCAAAGAAACTTTGGTTGATGAAAGGGTAGTAATTTACTACAGTAATTTACAGGTTGTGGGTGAAGTCAAGATATATATCTTTTAATTCTAAAATTAATCAAAATTAATTAAATATGACATTTTAACAATATAAGCACGTGTACACTATCTAACTACATAAGGGTATCACATAAGAAGCAAAACTGGCATGCACTTGTAAAGATTTAAGAAGTTAAAGATTTTTGCAATTAGCTCCACCCACTCATTAATATGTATGATACCGACACCAAACACAGTAGGGACCATTGTTTAGTCATAATTAATCAATATGCTAAATTTGGCATGCAACTGATGTATGGCTCACGAGATACCGTGTTTACAAGCTGTTTTCAGTAAAACCACATTATGCCCCGCCTACAATTCATATCAGTGATTTTGAACATATTTATTATCCATAAAATGCATCTATCCAAATTCAAAGTTTGTATAGGAATAACGATATCAATACTAAAAACAATTGGAAGCATGTATGGGTCATGATGCATCCATGTGCCACATATGATATGGCATAGACATACTGTTCAGTATATCTCATGTTTACAAGCATAGCGTCACAGACACACCACATTATGCCCCGCCCACAATTCATATTAGTGAATTTGAACATATTTATAAAATGGGCATTAACACCAACCCTAACACTTTATTCGTGCCAAAGAAGATGCAAAACAGACATATTATTATTAAAATATGAGCATTTGAAGATTTTACATTTTGCCCCGCTCACTCATAAATAGTCCGCTTCGTACCCCCGATCGGGAGAACAGTTTTGTTCTCCAGGTCAAGGGATCCTTTACAGAAGTATCCCACAATGCATCTATCCAAATTCAAAGTTTGTATAGGAATAACAAAAGAATCAGACACAATTCGAGCGTGGGGAACTTAACTACTGACTGCGAAGGGTTCAAAAAAAAAAAATCACGATTTGAAATAATGGCATATGAATTATCCTTTCACCGTGCGCTTTTAAAGTTCACCAAGCGATTTTCGAGAAATTTGAAGAAAAGTGACGAATTCTTATTATGTCTTACCGTAAGGTATTCGCGCTTTAACAAGGTTTTCTAAAATTATGAGAAATAACTTGGGGATTTGTGAACATTATTTAGCAATAACTGCGTAATAATAACGAAGTTGTTTAACTTTCGCGAAATTTGTTACAAATTTGTTTCGCAAACTTTGTTACAAACCTTCAATATAACGACTGATAAGCGTCTATGACTGAAACAATAAAAATGGCGACTTCCATATGTCACTGTAAGCTCAGTGCGCATGCTTGAGTCTCCCGATCGGGGAACTTATTGAGTCCCCCGATCTGCGGTACGAAACGAACTGATAGATATGCATGATATTGATACTAAAAACAATAAAGGAGTATCTATGGGTCATGATGCATCTATGTTGTTGTTGTTTGTTGATGTTTAACGGCACCGCGACAGTCAGAGTCAACTGTGCCAAGAGGGTGTTAGAAATCTAAGGTGCAAGAGTTAGGACAGTATGAATAATAAAAGGTAAGAAAAGGAGAGGAAGGATAGGATGGTAGGATAGAAAAGGGGATTGTGTGGGTAAGGATTAGATCGGGTGGAATAAGTTGCTATTGCGGAGGAAGGTGATGATGTTGGAGGAGGGATTGTTCTTGAAAAGATCAGAAATGGAGGTGGAGGAGGAGAGAGGTCTGGAGTTCAGGTATAAGGGAACAGGTTAAGAGGATATGTTTGATTGAGAGATCAGTGTTGCAAGTAGGGCAGAGAGGTGTAGGAGAGCCAAAAAGGAGGTAGGAGTGGGTGAGAAAGGAGTGACTGAGGCGGATGCGGGTGACAACAATGTCCTCCCTACGATTGCGACTGTGCAGAGGAGGGTTGGTCCCGACTTTGGGATTGATAGTGTGAAGTTTGTTACTGGTCTCAAGGTTCCAGGAGTCTTGTCAGATCTTCCTGAGGTAACTGCAAATGGTGGAGCGGAAGTCAGAGTGCGGAATAAGGATACGTGCAATGTGGTTCGACAGAGCGTTGTTGGCGGCTCTGTCTTCCCTCTCGTTGACAGGGATTTCGACGTGGCTGAGAATTCAGAAAAAGATGTTTTTCTTCCCTGAGCAAGAGAGAGCGTGAAGTTTTTTTTTAGGATTAGTAGATTAGACCAGAGCATGTTGAGGATGCCAGTAAGAACTGATTTTGAGTCAGAGAAGATGGCGAAGCGGGGACGGAAGGAGAGTTCTGCAAAGTTTAGAGCTAGGAGTGTAGCCTTTGCTTCAGCAGTCTGAGTAAATGGAGGCTCCATCAGGTAACCTTGAAGAAAGAGTGAGGCCGGGACAGGCGGCGGCGGCTGCTGCACAGGCCCGTGTGGAATCGTCGTAAAGAGGAAGGAGTAGTCGTGGAAGTGTCTACTGAGTTGGCAGTATTTGGAGCGAAAGAAGGCTGGGTTGTGAAGAGCTTTCCTGTAGGAGGAAAGGCCAAGGAAAACTTGAGGAGGAGGGATAATGAAGGTGGGAGTGGGAGGAATAGTGTTCCTGGCTATCGAAAAAATGTTGATGTGGCTTTGGGGAAATGAGAATGT
>JAIGNY010003324.1:250000-272500 GCA_020152595.1 Chiridota heheva
AAGGGCACTTTTTGAACTTTGCAAAGAAAAAAATAGGTTTGGTTCCACCGCCTTTGGGCCAGCGGCGTATTCGACTTTCGGTGGGAGGGGCAAACGATACCTATCAAGAAAAAGAAAAAAAAATGGTTTCGAGAGATGTAGGAAGCGGGGGGGGGGGAGGAAACTGCCCCTGGTAAGATTTCTCCTTGGTTGGGAGATTAAATTTGGTAAAATTATTTACAATTTTGGTAAAAGTTTTGGAAATTTCGGTGAAATTATTGGAAAGTTTGGTAATATTCTGGCAACATTTTCCAAAAATGAAGTTTCCCGAAAATTTAAGAAAATGTTTCCGAAAATTGATGAAAATTTCCGAACATCGTATAAACAATGCCCAAAAATGGAAGAAAATGGGGGGAAAAAAAGCGGAGAAAATTTTCCAAAAATTAAAGAAATTGGGGAGATATTGAACATTATCTGCTTATAGGCCTATATTAATTTCACAAATATGTACTATAGCACACTGTATACTGGTATATCTCGCTTTACGGAATTTCGCCAGAAGGGGTGGGGGAAAGTTGCCCCTATCCCCACTGAATACGCACTGCTTTGAACATGTTGGATGCTAATACTACTTTGTCTCTGCAATACTCATGATTAGATTAGTTATCGTTCCGGATCCTTGTCCTCTGATCAAAAACCTTAGTCTGCATACATGACATAGGATTTTCATTATTTGAAACACATAATATCCCACTTAGCCTATCAATGCAAGCAATTTTATTCATTTTGAACAGCGATGCAACCCATAGATAGCGCAACGTGCAGACGTGCAAAGCGTTTCTGCGTACATATCGCAAAAATATTCACGATTTAACTGGACAACTTGGCCGATCACGGTACATATGTGAGCAATAAAAGAATTGGGCCTTCAGTGAATCACTACGCCCAGTTAACTCCCGGTCTGAAGCGTGCGTGTGCAGTTGTATGGTAAGTCACCCTGGGGAGCATTTGCAATCTTGACGAACGGCGAAAATAAGGCATCAATTTTCATTAAAGGTCTGCAAATTATTGGAGCTGAAGCCCCCCCCCCCCCCCCTTCCCGCTCTCCCTTCTTCCCTTCCTTCGTCCCCGCTTCCGACGGCACTGGTTAAGGCGTCGGTCTGGTACTTAAAAGGCAATCTCAGCCATGGCACTGTGATGTGTCCTTACATTAGCAAGACAGTGTGTGTGTGTGTGTGTTTGACAGACCTCCGTGGTGTAGTGGTTAATGCTTTGTCCTCTCACCCGCACGTCCCGGGTTCGAATCCCTGTGGGTCTGCAACCAGTGAGTTCACAATGGTTATCAAAGGCCGTGGCAGTTTTGATATGATATCCAGCACTGGAAGCTTTCGGGACGTTTAACCTTGCTATGCTATGCAACTTTATCCCATTTGCTCCTGTTCACTCAGTTGTGAAATGAATGCCAGTTTTGGCTGGGGAATTAACCTGCGATGGATAGGTTTCGCATCCAGGGAAATCAAGTACTCCCATCCGCTTAGCACCATGAACCGGCTTTATAAACCCTGGAGGCTTAAATGGATTTAACTTTGTTTTATTTCAACTTACCGACAGGGTGGAGGGCAATCACATTCAAGTAAGTTTTCGTTGTACAGTGACTCAATTAATCGTCTGCAACGTTCTGGGGAAATATAAAGGAAACGAATTAATGTATGAACGTCTCTCACAAACTTTGGTAAAATATGAAGATTAATGTGCCAAACTAAGACAGCATGTTTGATTATCTTGGAGCTGAACTATATCATTAAAAAGTGTAAAACCACTTCAACAAAACTTTGGGCAGCCGCATGATAACTAAAAAACTACGGTAATGAGGCATTGGTTGTCAGTTGCCAGTTTGACGCGCATACCGGTTGAAGAATATGGACAATTGTATGGAAATTTAACTTATAATTCATTTTCTACGTCATCTTATAGAATAACGATTAGCATCAAATGTTTGGACCGTGTTCCGAACGGTCAATTATACTCTAACTAGCACCACACCCCTGAATGGGCCCTGATACATCGGGTCAGATCTCGCCATCTAACACTCTTGGGTCACAAACTTAAAACGGATGCTAGAAGATAAGCCAGTGCGAACATATGCACTTATAATGTTTCATCCGGACCCGTAGCCAGTTTTACATTTTTTGAGAAGCAAGGGAAATGATTGGTAATGGGGATTTCTTGAACAGTATGCCTTTTTTAACGAATACGGGTTACCCTTGCATAATAATTATACCTATAAGGCCTGTATAAATTTTAAGACAGCTATCATATTTTGTAAATAAAGGTTTGTTCAGTAACTGTTTTGGTGATTGAAACAAAATTATAGGGCTATTATGCACGGGGAGGGGAGGGGAAGGGGGAGGGGCAGGTGGGGGGGATTCCTTGAACAGTATGCTTTTTTTAACGAATACGGGTTACTCTTGCATAATAATAATACCTATAAGGCCTGTAGAAATTTTAAGACAGCTATCATATTTTGTAAATAAAGGTTTGTTCAGTAACTGTTTTGGTGATCGAAACAAAATCATAGGGCTATTATGCACGTAACAATGTTTTGCTTACATTACTTTGAGGGTGGCAGAAATATGTTTACAGGAAATTTCCTCAAATGCCCCCTCCCCCTTCTTTATTCCTCTCCCGTGGCTACGGCGGCCCGGTTCCATCTCATGGCTAAAGGAAACCTGGCCGTCAACGAACATCAGTTCTATAAGCTATACTTAACATATATTTCAATCCTTGCTCAGTTGCTAGGCGACCAGAATGATATTTTCAGGCCAAACAATACTGCTGAGCTTGCACAGGATAAGTAAAAGAAATGTGTGGTCGCCTGCAGGCGTGCACAGCAGCCGATGATGATGGTGATGATGATGATCATGATCATGATGATCATGATGATGATGATCATGATGATCATGATGGATGATGATTTTAGTGGTGCAGAAAAAAGGGTCATCGTCATCAAATAAACATGCGAAAAGTTTTTTATTTAATTCTCATACTTACGTTGTGTACTATTCAGGTAGCTGCATTTGGTAACCTCTGAAGCGTCCGATATAATGTCTGTGATACAACCGCAGTTACTTTGCATCTGATCGTACAGACATTTCTTGGAACACGCCAGGACGGTGTAGCTGTAATTTCCAGCCAACAAGAATTCCTTATCATCCCCCGTTGTGCAGTCACCATACAGGCCTCCTAGACGTATGATCTCCGTCTAAGGTATGACATAAAATATTTGGAATTAAGAGCTTAAAAGTTAAATTCCAAACCATGAAAGTAGCAAAAAAACTGGTTCCCAAAATTTAATACAAACTTAGTGAACGGGCTTTTTGTCACTCTGCACCTAAACTCGTAAACAGTCTCTGTTTTGAGATTCGGGCTCAACCCATTTAAATATTACATTTTGTGACAATTTTCCTTCTTCTCTGATTTTAATGTTTTATTTTCAATATTTATATTTCTCCCTTTATGAAATTTATTGTACATGTGCACTTTAGATTACAAATTTTATGTCAATTTGAGCGCTTTACAAATGTATATATAATATGATATGTATATATAATATAACAAATGTATATAAAATATAATATGTATATATAATATAACAAATGTATATATAATATAATATGTATATATAATATAACAAATGTATATACAATATAATATGTATATATAATATAACAAATGTATATATAATATAATATGTATATATAATATAACAAACGTATATATAATACAATATGTATATATAATATAACAAATGTATATATAATATGATATGTGCACATAATATAAGAAATGTATATATAATATAATATGTATATATTATATAAGAAATGTATATATGATATAATATGTATATATAATATCACAAATGTATACATAATATAAAAATATATATATAATATAACAAATGTATGTATAATATAATATGTATTTATAATATAACAAATGTATATATAATATAATATGTATGTATAATATAACACATGTATATATAATATAATATGTATATATAATATAACAAATGTATATATAATATAATATGTATATATAATATAACAAAATATATACAATATAATATGTATATATAATATAACAAATGTATATATAATATAATATGTATATATAATATAACAAACGTATATATAATACAATATGTATATATAATATAACAAATGTATATATAATATGATATGTGCACATAATATAAGAAATGTATATATAATATAATATGTATATATTATATAAGAAATGTATATATGATATAATATGTATATATAATATCACAAATGTATACATAATATAAAATATATATATAATATAACAAATGTATGTATAATATAATATGTATTTATAATATAACAAATGTATATATAATATAATATGTATGTATAATATAACACATGTATATATAATATAATATGTATATATAATATAACAAATGTATATATAATATAATATTATAATAAAAACTATCCATTTTCTGCTGTTGAAATTTTCATGAATTAATATTCACATCTCAGTAATTTGTGATATATTACTGGGCGACCTTCATGACCTCAATTTTTTACATTGTTTATCATAATTCTTAGAACTTTGATGAAGCAAATTATAGCTAAATACTTTGCGTCTTAGTTTACACCCCTCCCCCTCCCCACCGAATTCTTCAGGAATATAATTCTGATGGTTTTCAGTAGAGTGACTGAGATTTAGGAAAGAAATTTAAAGAATGTCATGTTGGACTGTCTTTGGAAAGAAGGCGGTGTGTGAAGCATTTTCATCGAACCTTCCATTACCTGTCTCAATCCGATTGATGTAGACACACCAGTTGAGCACGAAATCCCCAAATCCTCGGGTGTTGGTAGCACGTTGTGGGGATGGACCGCGACTCGGACTCCCGATTCGTGTGTAAACAGGCCAATGTACTCTGGTTGTTCAATAAAGAGGGTGAGATGAAGTCCTGTTTGAAAGAACAAGGGCGCATAGTCATTAGTAATGTAGTTAACTTTGAGTTAAGTATACCATTCCTATCAACATATACTAACCGGTTCGGGGTAATTATCCCATCCATCCCTTTGCCCCAGTTTCGTAGGCAGCATGGGGTACGAGGCGTTTCTCCCGTGCGAGGTTGTTCCCCAACTCCCGTGAAATCAAATGAAAAAGGATATATAGAGACCTCTGCATATGCCCCTCACTTCTCCTCTCCGAGAAAATAAATTAAATCGTTATTCAAATATTTCGCCTGCAAATATTGTATAACTTAATATATCAAATTCATAACTTAAAACCTCTTGTGTGGATATCTACCGTACAATCAAAGGCGACCGGGTGGAGCAAGTTGGGCATAATGTCCCACCCAATAACTTGGTCGATCATGTTTTTATCTCATCACCCACATATACATATATGTGGAATGAGATAGTGTAGTCATTTCGCGGTACAAGCAAATAACTGTCTATACCTTCTATACTATATATGGCCACGACCCCTTGATATTATAGAGAAAAAAGTTCCGGGTCAGGGGTACCTGTCCACCAATTTTGGTTCATGTGTGTATTACAGTTTTTGAGTTATAGGCGACACAAAATTAATTGTTGCATACGCACACACACACACACACATACACGCACACACACACACACACCCACGCGTTTAGACCCTACAACTGGTGACAATATCAATAATCCTATATAACCGGTAATCAATCACCCATATATGTGTAGATTCTACAACTGATGACGTGAGCGTAATCCTACATAACTGGTCACCAATCAATGTACAACACACACGTGGGATGGCGGTATTAGGAAGTTAGGTTACACACATATTTTTAACTTATCCTATCTAACAGGTGACCAAAATGTGAAAATACTGAACTAGAGTACGTTTTATTTATAATAGTTTTTATAACAGCCATTTTTAGAAATAAAAACAACCGACAACGTCATCGGTTGTGTGTCGCATCGCTTTGAAGGTGTGTAAACATACGAATGTCATCAGTTGGTGGGTCTAAACAGGTTAAAAAATCACCACATTTTGTCCCGTTCCAAAAACTTATAACCCCTAACCCCTAATATGACGTCATCATATGAGACCCCCTGGCGGGCTCCACCAGCTCCTCAAAGGTTTTGGGATACAAAGGTCAAATGAAACAAGTTTTTGGTGATGGCTGTATCTTTTGAAGGAATTACTTGGTATCTTTACAAATTGCATAGGTGGGTAGGGCTTAACATTCTAACAAAAATTTAAATAAATTGGAGGTCAAAGGTCATAAGGCAAAGGTCAAATAAGTGTTTTTTATGCAAAATGTTGAATTATTGTAAACTCAAAAAGTACAAGACCTATACCAACCCTATGTTGTGCCATGATACATTGGTACACGATGTGTCCCGTAGACTCTGTGATCAAAAGGTCAAAGGTCACGGAGCTATTGACCACTTTTTACCATTTTCCCGTATAGTTATGGAATGGTAAGTGTGATGTGCTCATAAATAGTGTCATACAGCAGGGCACAATAAATGTGAAACACTACAGATGTTGTTTCAGTGATTAGGGTCAAGGGTCAGAGGTCAAACATCTTATTTTAGGGGGTAATTATGTACTAATGTGTACATTTTTGTGCCACTTTAAATTCCGAAAGTGCAAGACCTATACCAATCCTATGTTTGTATCATGATACTGTGGTACATGAACTTGTGCCTCGCAAACTCTGGGGTCAAAAGGTCAAAGAGCTTGTGACCTCTTTTGACCATTTTGCCCCATATTTATTATCATTAGCTATTTCCCCCACTATGCTGTATGCTTAAGGTAATGAGATCGGCAACTTCATGGATTGCTTTTTTTCTTCTTTCTTTTCTTAAGCTTCCTTTGTTATGATTGCCAATGATGGGTAAATTTCTTAATTTCTTAATTTCCAGATTATTACTCAGTAATTTATTTTAATTAAGACTATGTATTTTTCAATAATCAGTATAATTTCGAAAAATGATCTTGAATCACTTCAGCTGATGTCAAAAGGTCAACGTTAGTCTATGATAATTGTCAGTCTATGACAATATTTTATATGAAGCGCCGATTTCTTTAAAAAAAATGGCTAATTTTTTGGGTGCCAAAAGATGGGAGATCGCATTTCGGCACCAATTTTCAAAAGCTTTTCTAAGGGAAGCACCCCAAACCCCTGTCTTCTTGTTTCATAAAACTGAAACTTCTTCCAAAGCCCCTGACAATAGAAGAGACATCTTTACTTAGAAGTTGTTCACTTTGATTTATATAAGGCCACACACGTACACCCACACATGTTAGCCTCCTTTTCACATACACGCCTACTATAGTTTGGGGTGTTCTTTAATAATTGTCACCCATCCCCTGCCAAATTGTTTAGGATGTCAAGACCCCCCAAGTCCCCTCCCCACCCCTTCCCTTCCTCCCGCCATCCCCATTTTATTTATTTTTATTTTTAGCAAACCCAATTTACGTCCAACCTTTTAATAACGGATACACGCAAACATTTTGAGTGGAACAACCGAATATATGGTATGGCTTGGCGCAAATACATACGTCATTGGCCAAAATAGAATGGTACTTATGCTTTCTTTTCTGTGAAAACTTTCAATAGCGTTATGTTTTACTGATCTACGATCCTCACAACACGCGGGAACACAACACACACCCTTTAAACTGTTAGAACTGTCAAAACATGTGACTTAACTTCTTGCAGACGTGAGGCGATAAACTATAGTTAAACCTGATACAGGAACAAGATTGGAACCCACAACCTCATAAATTGAAGATTCATGTTATGTACTAATAAACCATATAATCCTTTACGCGAGTTTTCAAATAGGTTATCTAATTTTTCTGCGATTTGAAAAGCAAAGAAAATCTTTCCTCTCTGTGTTAGAAGTATTTGATTTATCCTGCTAAGAGTTTCACCGTATAAAAAGTTACCAATCCATATAATGTATGGATTGGCATGTTATGATGGTATTGATTTTATACATGTCAATAGGCAAATATTGATTTTAATTACAAGTGGCGGCTATATACAGAATTTTGCGAACGAAACATAACAATAGATTTTATTCACATGAATCTCATCTTAGATGTATTCCACCTCTTGCTCCATTGTCGTTTGTCATTTAAAATGGCAGCAGCAACACAATAATGATAATGCTTTCTTCCTACATTGGGACTCAGGAATATAGGAGGCTTTCGAAAAGAGGTTGAGGCTTGGGGACGACCTCTTTAGGGCCCACTTTTCAAGTCATATGTCCCCATCCAAATCTGTAGATAGAATAAGTGAGCCCAAAACAACAAAGTAATTTTTTAGAAAGGGGCACTTTTTCAATGGGGACACATTCTGACATTTCTTCCGTACATGGGACTGACACAAAGTTGCCAGTTTCCTACTATTGGGACAGGAATTGAGGGGCACTTTTCATATTTAAAAGGGGCATGTGCTCCAATCCCCCTCCCCCTCGGTTCCTACACCTATGTTGGGACTGCATATACAGTCTTCTGCACGTTCTCTTCGTGCAAATAAATAAACTGCATTTCAATGCATTTATCAACTGACCAAGGCCTGATATAGTTTGCTGCATTTCATTGTTACTTATTGCAGTATTACAATTAATTGTAATTTAAAATGGACAGTGAGTGACAAACAGGTACTTAAGGTCAATATATACACTTAATAGATAAAATGTTCATGGTAATTTTACTTTTGCTGTATTGCCCGCGATAATAAGTAAATCTATCAAAAAATCTTTAACACAGATTTTCTAAAAAATGTGTTTCCAACTCGTCACTATGCGAAAAGAGAGACGATATATTTATATGTAACATCCATGCTGGGCGTAAAGCAGAACGATTTGAATACAAAGATCTACGAATAACCTTTTTTTGCCGAGTTACCCCATGCATGGACAATACCCCCCTGTGGTGATAGGTATAGACCTTTTTCAAATCTGAATCGGTTATTTCTGGAAAACCAATTTAAATAGAGTCACATGGCTGAGATTCACGTGTCCATAATGGACCAATCGTGTATTGGGGGAATCTTATTGACCAATCAAATACTTGGGGAATCTTGGCCGTCTGCACAATTCACGCACATATATGGGACCAATCGTATGAAAAAATGTTTTCAAGTGCACGTATCATACGTGCGTTATATGTGAAGGTATAATACGCGTGCGTATTGCTGCTTACAATGTTTTCCCCAAAACTGCGCTGATTGGTTGGGAAAGAAAGGGAAAATTCCCCCAGCATTTAATTGGTTGAAGTTCATGAGAAACCACGTTCGAAAAAACTCGGTTTGAAAAGGTCTTTGATTGCACGACCAGGGCCGAAATTCTCCTTTAAAAAGTGTGTGTGTGGGATGAATGGGAAAGGGAGGGGAAAGAGGGGAAGGGAAAGGGGGAATGGAATCGTACTTTTTGAAGAAAACATGTATTTTCTAAAGATTCTTCCTGAAAGTAGGGGGAAAAGGGAATTACCTATGTCCTCCCCCAGGATTAACGGCTGTGAGCAAACAAACATTACGTGTTATTATTATTATTATTTTTTACATTACCATATTGGGAGCCGGCTTTGGTTGAATTGCGTATATCCGAATCATTTTGTTGCTTCGTCACGCCGTTGAATGTGAAGCAATTTCCAAACTGTTGGTTCTGGAACACATTGAAATCACTGTTCAACAAAAGAAAAAATTAGAAACTATATCTACTTAAAATGGAGCACTCGGCCAAAATGTAACGGCGTATTAATATTTAGTAGTACTGATAGTGTTTGATGTGAGTTTTGTAATCAGCCGAAATTAATTGTAATGGACACGTAATTATTTCCTTTTAACGACCTGAGTATCAAAATTTAGACCTATATTATTTTGAAATCAAGAATAAAAAACCCAATTACGCTTCGACCGAGAACCCCTTTAATAAAACAATTAATTTCAGATTGATTTAAATGCTATTTTAGTCTATATATATATATATATATATAAATCGGACGGCAGATTAAAGGGATGGAACCTTCGGCCCCAATATTCTTAGGGTGTTAGATGAAAGTGTGTTACAAATGAATATATATATATATATATATATATATATATATATATATATATATATATATATATATATATATATATATATATATATATATATATATATATATATATATATATATATATATATATATATATATATATATATATATATATATATATATATATATATATATATATATAAATATATTATTACGTTCAAAGTTGAGACAATATTCCAAACTTTCAACAATTTATCCCCCTCCTCCTCCCCCCTCCCCCTCCCCCAAATATTTTGAACGATTGGCCACCCTGCTTTAATTGGGTAAACAATACGGCGCCTGTGCATGTTATAATCTCAGCACAAGGTAAACTATAAGAGTACATTATATATATTAGGTATGGAATATTCAAGGTCTGATTTCATGTGAACGTGGATATCTTCACGGAGAGCAGAATTACAATACAAACCAACGTTTCTAATTGGTCAAAATGATTACACAATCACCAAGCAAGCACTAACAAACCAATCAATTGTCGTCGCGGAAGTGACATCACTAGTATGTATCAGCAATACAAGGGGAGTGTCAAGTCATTTTCTTGAGGCGAGATTCCCTCTCTCTAACATCTACCAGTCTATGTTCGGTCCAGTCTATATTCGGTCCAGTCTATATTCGGTCCCGCCGATATCCTGGACGAGCGAAGTGTGCGGAAGTGGGGAAGAAGAGATGGGGAGTGGGCGGACTTATACGTTTTAAAAAATAAAGTTACCCAGGTCCCTTGGATCTTTACAATTTTGAACGTTGGTTTGGACTGCCCCCCCCCCCCCCTTCCCTTCCATTCTTTGCCTCCCCGTCATACATATATTGGGAAACTGGTTGTTGACGTGCCCGTCTGCAGATAAATTGTGGACCTCGATGAATTAATTTGCTTGCAATTCGGGTAAATTTGCTTGCAATTCGGGTAAATTGTATTGTTTTTGGAGCATTTTGTCTATTTTATGGCCCGAGCATTCTCGTTGGAATCAAAGAGTGTATGTCCGCGTCTCAAGAAAATTGGTTGATCCGCTACACCAATGAATCCTTTATACCAATAACGTCACTTTCGCTGCGATATTTGATTGGCTTGTCAGTGATAGTGTAAATATTTCGACCAATCATGAAACGTTTTATTGTAGTGTATTTGTCCAAGTTAACGCGATATCAGACCATTAGGATGTCTCCTAACAACCACTGCAGAATACAAAGATGACAACATATTAGACTTACGTATAGTTACACGGTCGTTTATCAAAAGTGCACTGCAGAATGAAATCTTCAGCCAAGTGGCCGAACGCCTCTAATTCTTCCAGTGTGGGATTGGCAACATCTATGATGTCACTGTAGTCTTCTGAGGTCGATTGTGCGTAGAAACCCGCCCAGTCGTTCTCATCCGTGATGCCTCCCCAGTCGTAGTAATTATAATATTCAAAGGTGAAGTCGTCACCATAATTGGCGCCATCAAACCATCCGCCATACGCGTCTGAAAGGAAAGATAGGCTATATACTTATGCTTAAAGGCATAGGCAGGATTTGATGGGAGAAAGGAGGGAGCAAGAGTGTGAGGGGGGGGGAGGGGTGGGGGCACACCTTCACTTTTTTCTGAATTTGTATCTTTTGCATAGTGATTTGTTTGCATCTTAGAATGTTTTTGTGGTTTTGCCCGCCTCACACACACGCACTTTCGGCAGGCGAATCCCGCCCATGATGCTTCAAAGATATAGATTAATGGACAAGAGTTTACCTTATGTCTGTATGTGGAAGTGGACTTCAAAGTGAACAAAATGGTGAAGAAACTACTAAGCAATTAAGGGTATATTGAAGCATATTAAAGCTCACATGTCTTATCTGTGATGTAAAAATGACTGGTATATAGTATACATATATATATATATATATATATATATATATATATATATATATATATATATATATATATATATATATATATATATATATATATATATATATATATATATATATATATATATATATATATATATATATATATATAAATATATATAGGCCTATAATTTTGGATGGGGGTGAGGATCTTACGACCCCATCGACTTGCAGGCTACAACCCTAGTATAATCGTGAGATACTCACAACTATATGATGAGTATGCCCCTCTTTTGTCCCGCTCTTCCTTCGAAAGTGCCTTTTTGTATTTAGGTCCACCTTTTTGCTTCTTAGCTCTTAGCTTTTCAAGCTCTTTCTTACGACGAACCTGCTGACGAGTAAGGTTAGGAATATCTCTCTTTTTTCGACTTGCACTTCCACCTGAAGAACTAGAACTACCACCTCCTCCTCCTCCTCCTCCTGAAGAACTTGAACCACCGCCTCCTCCTCCTCCTCCTCCTCCTGAAGAACTTGAACCACCGCCTCCTCCTCCTCCTGAAGAAGATGCGCCCCCTGAGGAAGAACCGCCATTGCTAGAGCTGTAATCCCACCATTGCAAATTCGAGGAGAAGTCAAAAAACCAGGAATAGTCAGCATCTCCATCTGCGTTCGTGAACCCCCCGTCGATGTTAACCAGACCCTCAAAACGGGTGTTGATCTTTAAAAAAAAAAAATGGAGAAACGTTATTAATTTCATTATTGTAGCCAAACAATTACAAAATTATACACGTATACATCGAGTGAAATAAGATACATCTTGAAAAGTATATAATGATTGATTACATTAAAATGAGATAGTACGATCGAGTAATTCAAGATTAATGTTGACGCAGTGTTTATATATACATTTATAACATTTCTATGGAGTATTCGCATTGAGATAACCCATGTCCGCCCGTACTGCACGACGGTCAGTATTTGGTTTAGTCCTTCTTTGCAACAGGTGAATTTTTTAACAAACCGAAAAATGTGTGTTAACTTTTCTAGTTTTATATTCATTTTTGTTGTTTTTTATGCATTTTAAGGAATATAACGCGTAAATTTTACAAAAAGATTTTTGTATCGTGTTTATATGCGTATTTAATGCATAGGTCTAAGGAATTTGCCCTCGCGAATGACCTTTCTAAAGTCGGGTCATTCTACTCGGGCCAAAATTCTTTGGGCCGTGCTTTAAATACGCATGTAAACACCACGCTTCAAGATTAATCTTTAATTAATGCACTGGCTTGAGTGAAAGTCGGGTTATTCGCAAGTGCAGTCATTTAAACAGTGCGTTATATGCGTATATAAACATGATGCTAAAACATCAATCGTTTAATAAAATTCCTCTGTTAGATTGCTAAAATGCATAAAAATGAATAAAAAAGGAATCAAACGAGAAAAGTTTACATATATTTCGCTTTAAAAAAAAATATCACCTGTTGTAAAAATGAAATAAACTAAATAATGAAGGTAGTGCATTATCGGCATTTAAGTGTTCAATGTCCTGGTCTTGACAATGAAAATACTCAAAAGAAATTGTATAACATGATTTCACAAATATAAGCACAGTGCATGGACGAGAAGATTTTGCAACGCACTACCTAAAGCTTTTAGTTGCAGAACCACCTTATAATACAATAACAGAAAATTTGGACAACAAATAAACAATTTATCATGCATATAAAGAAGGAAGTGAATACACTGGTAACACAAGCCTTCCATATACACCCAGTCACCCACCCCTTCAAAAACCACATCCTTACCAAACCACATCCCTTCCATTACATCTCAACCTACCCTCACCACCTCACAAACCGTTCAACATTTAAAGATTCAAAAAAGTGCACCAAAAATTGTACACAGTTGCACGGACAGAATAATATCAAATAGGTTCAGAGAGAATTTTTTTAACGGAGACAAAAACTAATTACAATTGGTCGTTTGGTACTACGAAGAGATATGAAAAATACAATTTTTAGGTGCTCACCAATCTGTGACTACGGATTCAATCCGTTACAACGGATTCGTCAATCGGTAATTACGTATTCGGCAATCCGTAATCACAAATTCAATCCGTAATTTTATAAGTTTATTAATCCGTAATTACGGATTCGTTTGTTTGTTTGTAATAACGGATTCGTCAATCCGTTATTATAAATTCAGTCCGTAATTACGGAAGCGTCAATCCGTATTTACGGAATCGCCAATCCATAATTACAAATTCAATCCGTAATTACGGATTCGTCAACCCGTATTTACGGATTTGTCAATCTGTAATTACAAATTCAATCCGTAATTACGGATTCGTCAATCCGTAATTACGGGTTCATTTACCTGTAATTATGGATTCGTCAATCCGTAATTACAAATTCAATCCGTAATTACGGATTCGTCAATCCGGAATTACGGATTCATCAATCTGTAATTACAAAATCAATCCGTAATTACGGATTCGTCAATCTGTAATTACGGATTCGTCAATCCGCAAATACAAAGTTCAATCCGTAATTACGGATTCGTCAATCCGTAATTACGGATTCGTCAATCCGTAATTACGGATTCGTCAATACGTAATTACGAATTCCTCAATCCGTAATTACGGATTCCTCAATCTGTAATTACAAATTCAATCCGTAACGGATTCGTCAATCTGTAATTACGGATTCATCAATCTGTATTTACGGATTCGTCAATCCGTATTCACAAATTCGATCGGTAATTACGGATTTAATCCGTAATTATGGATTGGTGAACACCTCAATGTTTCAGAAATCGTTTTCAATCTTTGAGAAATTTCCTTCAATCTTGTGTAAATTTTGGAAGATTTCTTCATTTTAAGGCAACTTTTGTTCGCTTTTCGGTCAATTTTTTTCAATTTTCAAGAAATTTCTTGTTAAAAATGTGTAATCACGGATTCGTCAATCCGGAAATACGAATTCATCAACCTGTAATTACAAATTCAATCCGTAATTACGGATTCGTCGATCTGTAATTACGGATTCGTCAATCCGTAATTACGGATTCGTCAATCCGTAATTACGGATTCTTCAATACGTAATTACGGATTCCTCTATCCGTAATTACGGAATTCTCAATCTGTAATTACAAATTCAATCCGTAACGGATTCGTCAATCTGTAATTACGGATTCATCAATCTGTATTTACGGATTCGTCAATCCGTATTTACAAATTCAATCCGTAATTACGGATTTAATCCGTAATTATGGATTGGTGAACACCTCAATGTTTCAGAAATCGTTTTCAATCTTTGAGAAATTTCCTTTAATCTTGTGTAAATTTTGGAAGATTTCTTCATTTTAAGGCAACTTTTGTTCGCTTTTCGGTCAATTTTTTTCAATTTTCAAGAAATTTCTTGTTAAAAATGTGTAATCACGGATTCGTCAATCCGGAAATACGAATTCATCAACCTGTAATTACAAATTCAATCCGTAATTACGGATTCGTCGATCTCTAATTACGGATTCGTCATTCCGTAATTACGGATTCGTCAATCCGTAATTACGGATTCGTCAATCCGTAATTACGGATTCGTCAATCCGTAATTACGGATTCGTCAATCCGTAATTACAGATTCGTCAATCCGTAATTACAAATTCGACAATCCGTTATCACGGATTCGTCAATCCGTAATCACGGATTCGTCAATCCGTAATTGCGGATTCGTCAATCCGTAATCACGGATTCGTCAATCCGTAATTACGGATTCGTCAATCCGTAATTACGGATTCGTCAATCCGTAATTACGGATTTGTCAATCCGTAATTAAGGATTCGTCACTCCGTAATTACGGATTCGTCAATCCGTAATTACGGATTCGTCAATCCGTAATTACGGATTCGTCAATCCGTAATTACGGATTCGTCAATACGTAATTACGGATTCATCAATCTGTACTTACAAATTCAATTCGTAACGGATTCGTCAATCTGTAATTACGGATTCATCAATCTGTATTTACGAATTCGTCAATCCGTATTTACAAATTCAATCCGTAATTACGGATTTAATCCGTAATTATGGATTGGTGAACACCTCAATGTTTCGGAAATCGTTTTCAATCTTAAGAAACTTCCTTCAATCTCGTTTAATTTTTGGAAGACTTCTTCATTTCAAGGCAATTTTTGTTCGCTTTTCAATTTTCTTCAATTTTCGAGATATTTGTTTGTTAAAAATTTATAATTACGGATTCGTCAATCCGTTATTACAAATTCAATCCGTAACTAGGGACTCGTCAATCCGTAATTACGGATTCATCAATCTGTAATTACGGATTTGTTAATCTGTAATTACAAATTCAATCCATAATTACGGATTTAATCCGTAATTATGGATTGGTGAATACCTCAATGTTTCGGAAATCTTTTTCAATCTTTGAGAAATTTCCTTCAATCTAGTGTAATTTTTGGAAGATTTTCTTCTTTTTAAGGCTTATTTTGTTCGCTTTTCGGTCGATTTTCGAGAACTTTTCTGTAATAAATCTGTAATTACGGATTCGTCAAATCTTCCGTAATTACGAATTTAATTCGTAATCATGGATTAATGAACACAATGTTTCGGAATCTAGTGTAATTTTTAGAAGATTTCCTTCATTTTAAGGCAACTTTCTCCTGTGACCGTGTTGTTTGTCCTTTGTCGCGATCAGCTGTCCAAGTTCAACATTCCAAAGAATTAAGATAAATAGTCCAGTTCAATCCAAAGAACAATCAAAGGAAGAACATTGAGCTTAAGTAAGCAGTATCTTTTTTTTTTGCAGCCATTAAAGCATTGTTCCTGTGGTCAATCATGGATGGGAGACCAAATCACTAAGTAATGCTAATGAATGATAAATAATTCTACGATTACTCAAATAACAGGAAAATTGGAGAAAAATACCGTTGTCCTGAATTCAAACATGTATAATACAAATCCATGGTCACCTAAGGACGTTTTGTAAACCTGGCTAACATACCTTTATGGATTTTTTCTTTACGGGGAGGGGGCGGGGTGGTAGGGGGGGGGGGGGAGGTGGCCTCCGAAAATAAAGCCTTGATCTGACCTAAGCCGGATCTTAGGGGGCCCGATGGTAATATTAAAAATTTCATGAAACAATTTCTGTATTTGTTTACGAATTCGTTTTCTTGTCGCCTTTCTTTTGCTTATATATGAAATGTGGGTTGTATACTACATCGACTAATAAAGATGTATAAACTAATAACAGATCAAGGGAGAGTCTAACAGTCTGTGTAATCAATGTTGGCTTATAAAACAGACCCGTGTGTACAATATACCCCGCGCCTGCATTTGCTATCTGAGGCCCTGCTGATATAACGACATCATCCATTTAGAAGATGTCTTCTTTCGAAAATTCTTTTCCAATAAACCGAAAGTGAGTGAGGGCACAATTTTCAAGAGACTCGTAAATATTCAGCAAAGATTTTTAACCCTGGAGCTACAAAACTGATCTAAACAGTAAACACCAATATTTAAGCCAATTACTTATCTGAGATTTACTGCAATAACATCTTATCACTTATGGCTGTATGGTAGGCAAAACGGGTCAATGAATATTTGACAAAATCATCAGAAAGACGCCCTAATATGTCTCGTCCACCTTTAAAAGATTGGTTCAGTGGTCAAGCAAGTTAACCTTTATATGAAAGAAGACTTAAAACGAAACAAAATGGTGAAGAAACTGCTTCAACATCTTATTCTGTTAAGGAGATATTCCAAGTTTAAAACTCTGTCTTATGTAGAAATGAATGGTGTAGTAAGAAGGTTGGCGCCCTTATCCTTACATTCTTAACAATTGTTAATGTATTTTTTATATTTTTTATTTAACTTTTTTACTATTTGCATTATTTTCCCTCAAACTTTCTTCAGGTGGTTGATTAAATTTACCTTTACCAGTTTACAAAATTCTGTTTGACTACTTTCCTGACAATGATTTTTAAGCTACAAAATCGCAGGACAAGATATGATAGAATACATAGCAGAATAAAGACTTCACGGAATCTGAGTCTGAAATGTCATAACTAGTCTGATTTCAGTCGTTTCTACACAAATGATACTAAAGTTTAAACTTACATATCTTCTAACAGCCTTAGCGGAATATTATTTTTGAATGCTTCCTTCATCATTTTGTTTGTTTTGACAGTTTGAAGTCCTCTTTTATATAAGATGGACATGCTTGACCCCTAAACTAATCCTTTAAGTCTGATTCAATGACCGTTTTATGATTTTTACTTTCATAATTATACTTTTACTCAATTATTGAGATAGCGGTAAACTATGTCAAATCAGAATAGCAAAAAAGGTCAGTCTCAAAATATGAACCTTTTAATTATAGTCTGTACCTTCGTTTCCTTCTGGTGAGGGGAGGAGGAGAAGGGGGGAAGGGAGGGGGTCGACCTCCTACAGCGTTAAATCGCCGACATCATTTTGCAAATGTTTTATGAAAGTTCGTGATGCATCACATTTACAAACCCACATCGGTAATTTCTTTTAAAAATCTCCAAGATGTCTAGGCCTATCAAGGCTATCTTGAAAGTTGAAGTGCAGCAAATTCCTTAAGATAGTGCCAAGTCTTTACCATAACCTAATGAAAATCTAGCTACAGGATTCGACATTCCCATCGTTTGCACTGACTGAAAAAAATGTTTTCAAATTCGAATTGTCCGCCCAGTCATACATTAAATGAAATAAAATAAAAATTGATCCAGTCTCATCCTCATAACCTAAAAACTAAAACAACTAAAAGGATTATTTTAAGGTTTGGTTTGGTTTGTTGATGTTTAAGAGCACCGCGACAGTCAGAGTCAAATGTGCCAAAGGGTGTTAATATATTATATTTAATATTATATCCCCAAAAAAAGCTTGATAGAGAGTTCGGTCTTGCAAGTGGGGCAGAGAGGAGCAGGGAAACCGGATAAAATTTCAAAATTTGAAAACTGATCTGATTTCTTTTAACTGTTTAATTCATATAGAAATTGCCACATTTTTAAAGACATTTAAACAACTCAGTACAAGTAGTACCGCCGATAAGGGCGGTTAAGGGGTGCCTTGCCCTTTTCCCCGGGACCCTGAGGCCCGTATGTGTACAAAGGTGTCGACCATCTAACAATCTGTATCATCAACTTTGGCTTATCAAAGTGGCCCGTGTATTTAAGATATCCCGGGCCCGCATTGGTTCCCAGTCGCCCTGCGTGCAAGAGATGGATGGGCAATGGCCCAGTTAAAAGCTGGTCATAATACAATACAGGGCCGTAATTCTCATCCGAAAAAAGTAGGTGGGCAGATGGCCTATTATCAAAAAAGTGTGTGTGTGGGAAGAAGGAGGGGTGGGGGTGGGGAGAGAGGCAAATTTTCCACAAAATGTACTGATTTTTTTTTATTCTACAGAAAGTAGGGGGCATGTCCCACGGTCCCTGGGAATACGGCCCTGATACAATAACTTACCATCTGGGATCTTTTCATTCTGTTCAAGTTGCAGACGGTGACGGCTGGAAACCGGACATTTTTCTTGGTAATCAGCTCAATGTTGGTGTTGTAGGTGTAGTAGTCATTCATAATGTTGACAGCCTGCATACCAAATACTCCGAAACATACACACACAATGATAAACCAGAACAATTTGGAAATAATGTGAGGGCGCTCTATAATCCTAGGGATTCCGTGAGCGGTTGTATCGCCGGCAAATTCATGGAAAATGTCGCTTAGTTTCTTCAGCCTTGTTTTCTTCTTTGGGGGCTCTTCGGCAATTGCCGGATGAGCAAGGAATGTGACCGGAGCAGAGTAATTCGGAAGCTTTTCGGGATAAGGTGGTTTCTGCTCGGCAGGTAAGGGAATGTCCTCGTAATATCCGATTTGTCTGAAAGAAGATTACAATTATGGTGCTGATAATAAGATGCATACAATGTTGCCTTATATGGATATAACACCTTACAGATTTTTCTACAAATGGAATCATTATTTTCTGAAAAGTATTTTTGTGTGTGTGCAAGGACGCCCGCAACACGACGGCAAGAGGGTATTTCCCCTGCCCTTCACCAATATATATATATATATATATATATATATATATATATATATATATATATATATATATATATATATATATATATATATATATATATATATATATATATATATATATATATATATATATATATATATATATATATATATATATATATATACATATATATATATACATATATATATATATATATATATATATATATATATATATATATATATATATATATATATATATATGTATATATATATATATATATATATATATATATATATATATATATATATATATATATATATATATATATATATATATATATATATATATATGTATATGTATATATATATATATATATATATATATATATATATATATATATATATATATATATATATATATACATATATATATAATATATGTATATACAAAATATATATATATATATATATATATATATATATGTAAATATATATCTATATATATATATATATATATATATATATATATATATATATATATATATATATATATATATATATATATATATATATATATATATATATATATATATATATATATATATATATATACATATATATATATATATATATATATATGTATCTATATATATATATATATATATATATATATATATATATATATATATATATATATATATATATATATATATATATATATATATATATATATATATACATATATATATATATATATATATACATATATATATATATATATATATATATATATATATATATATATATATATATATATATATATGTATATACATATATATATATATATATATATATATATATATATATATATATATATATATATATATATATATATATATATATATATATATATATATATATATATATATATATATATATATATATATATATATATATATATATATATATATATATATATATATATATATATATATATATATATATATATATATATATATATATATATATATATATATATATATATATATATATATATATATATATATATATATATATATATATATATATATATATATATATATATATATATATATATATATATATATATATATATATATATATATATATATATATATATATATATATATATATATATATATATATATATTGATTAAACTTAGGAATTTAGGAATTTTTTACCGGGAGACAAAAATAATTACTACTGGTCTTTATAAGCAGATAAGAGATAGTTCTTTAAACGGGACTTTAAAAATTCGGTCCAAGGAAGCAGATTGGGAAGCGAGTTCTAAATCTTAGCAACCAGCATGCTGAACATAAATCTGTGAGGAAGTCAGCTTTAGATAAGGTAAACAAAGATTAAGAAATTTTAGAGAGCGTGAAGAAATCTGAAAATGTGTTAAGTAAGTATGCTATTGACAGATTGAGAGAACAATAAACAAAAATAAGTTTTTGGTAAGTAGCAGTGCCAAAGTTTGTAAGTGTTTTATGCATGGAGAAAAATGGTTTGGAGTAGTGGGCATCTGTTGTTTTAGATAAGGCACGAATAGCTTTTTTTTAAAGTATGTGGAGCTTGTGTATGTGAGTTAGATACACATGTCCCCAAACAATGTTGCAATGATTTAAGTAGGGAAAAACTATCTTGGTATGAGAAATTCTTTAATACAGGAACTAACTTAGTTGCACGTCGCTGAACATTCTCTATAACAACCAAGTGCTTCTTTTTGAAGAATGAAAGATAGTATTAGCAAACTCAAGGTGTGGTCTCACAAGTGATTTGAAAAGAATGATCAGATTATCTTCATCAATAGAAGTGAAGGTGCGTCGGATTAGGCTAAGAATGTACAACAATTGGTGCAAGTAAAAATCCTCATCAGCTTACAGCTTCAGATAGGTAGGGGTGGGTACCATGTATAATATCAGAAAACGTAATGTACCAACCATTAATTTATCAAGTATGTACTTAGATTTTGAACAAAAGGACCTGAGGACGTTTTTACCTGGGGACGTATTGACTCAGGGGCGTGGCATTTTGGTACGGGGACGTTTTGGCAAAAGGACGTTTTGACATGGTAAGCGTAACGTCTCCCTCAGTACCGGTAGAACCAAGATTGGCGAACTAAAGGAGCTTGAACCACGGTCGTTCATAGTCGGTTTACAGTTGGTATGGTACAGACCAGGGTACAGATAAAGAATTAATACAATGTGTTGACACGGGCTTGGATGTTTTGACAGCCAAAAAGACGTTATTCGTTCTTCCAACGGGTAGTTGGGATGACATAAGCTGGCAATGATATGTTCACCAACCAGCCAGGCTGTTGTGGATATTAAAGAACATAGAACTTTAGGGGTTGTGACTGGAGAGGGCCCATGTATTCTAAAGTAGTACAATTATGAAAGTATGCCCATTCGGGGAGGCCCTCGGAGCAAGGAACATTGTGCCTTTAGCACAG